>JAWRVF010000387.1:0-155525 GCA_036785485.1 Physcomitrellopsis africana | reverse complement strand
ATTGTGGGAGATTATATGAGGACAAATACTGTAACATTTCACAAACAACCTGGTTATCATATATAATACATGAGAGTATAACTATGTGACAAATCAATTAATTACAATATGTCTAACTTGATGACAAAAAGAAAGAAACGAAGTCTCAATTAATGTGCTGCATGTAAATAATTATATCAACTAATATCAATGAAAATAATTTTTCGATCCTTACTGCAAAGAAAAAAAATTTGCCGATAAAAATAATATGTTATGTTGATTATCCATTGGTCCCATTTCAAGTTTTTATTTAGAAAAGTGTACTTTAATCGTGCAACCCAGCTTGGTGAGTACAAGCATACACGAAGCAATCTTTCTTTAAAATGATGATAGCTACTATGGAATATTATTGTTCCTGTTATTATTTTTTGTTTTTATCATTATATCCTCTAGGGACTCAGTCTGCTTGCCAATTGTTTAAAGCTTATATTGTGAACAAATTTTGTCCACAACACAAACTCTAAGGAGCTTATTATTGAAGTCCACATGTTTTTTGCATGGGAATGGGCACCACTACCACCAAGCACAAACATTGTGCACTTTATTAGACAAAGTTATAGAGCATTGGCTTGGTCTTAGGAGGCCTTGGTTGTAGGGTCCCTAACTTAGATTTTATTTATCATTTTTTTTTTTTTATTATTATTTTTTGTTTTAACTCTAATGAAGTTTTCTTTAATTGAGTTTATTGCATATTGAATATTTTACTTAATCATTTGTTTCTACACACTAGTGTATGTTGCATATCATTCTTTTGCAAATTTAGAAAACAAGACTTAATGTTTTGAAAGAAAACAAAAAGTAATGAAACGATCAATATTGTTATAAAAGAAAATATTCTTCAAAAAACACCTCAAAGGTAATTTTTAATTTGATAAAAATCAATTTTATCCCATATAAAATTTTGGCTTCAGATTATCAACTTAAATATTATATTTATTAATAACCAAAGGAAAAAGAATATACTTTTAATAGTCATGTATATTTCTTGAGGCATATAGTCTTATTAATAATATTACACATGAGTACAAAAAAGAAAAAAAATTAGGATGATATAAAGAACATTTGAAAAGATCAGATAAAAAATCTCAATATTGTATGTATTTATTCAGTTTTGTAAACAATATCTATTTGTAGTAAAATTGTAAGTAATAATTATTTTATGAATAAATATTGATTATAGTACCAAATTTTATCAACATCATTCAAACTTAAAAACTAAATCAAAGACATTCATTGTACCTTTAATGTGCAAAAAATCTAAACAATCTTGTCTTATAATATAAAAATATTCTACAGCATATTTTTTTTAAAAATAAACTATTGTAACAATAAAACCTATAAAACTTAAAAGAAATACATGAAAGATTTAAAATGGAATCCTTTAGATTATAGATTCCTTAAATTAAAAATAAAAACATATACATTTTACATTTTTAAAAATTAACTCTAGCTATTTTGGAGCATTTGTGTCATTTAAGTTATTTTTGCATACATGTTTTAGAATTGATTGATGAAGTATACTTGTAAACCTATATATTTAATTCATAACTATAAATAATTTTCTTAGTGGTTTGTTGATATATAACTTTATCACTCATTGAATATTATTCTATACATTATATCAAATAACATCAAAATTTGATTTGAAAATATTAACAACTTGATTTAGGGCTTTAAGACAAAAGGAATATAGCTTCAAAAATGTATTATAGAATCATACGAAAACCTTTTTATTTTTTCACAGATTACAATGTATTTAAAAGATACAAATAATCATCATTTATTATAAGTTATAAAAGATATTCAAGTATAAGCAATTATTTCACTAAACTTGAACTCATTTTTCTGCATACTAAAATTGTTAAAAATTTAAGATTATGTACTTTTATTTAGTAGATTTTAGTTTTTATGTTTTATTACAACCTTTTGACTAAAAAGTTTTTGTAATTGAAATTCAATGAAAACTTAAAACAGATTCATATTTCTTAAAAATTAAAAATTGATACTTAAAATATCTTGTTGTTATGAACTTGTAATCTTTTTAATAAATTAACTCATTAACACAGATTTTGATTGCGAAATTGCAACAGAAATTGGTAAAATTAACTATCTTGATGTCTATATATCTTATTGATTGAAGTAGTAGGTCAACAGTTGCTCCAAAAGGTCGAAGTTATTCAGTTTATTACTTTATTTTATTTAATTTATTGTTTATTTATGAATCTTATCCCTAATATTAAATAAATTTTTTCTTTATTATAAAACTCCAAACTAGATCAACATAATGTGTTCTTCAAACAACATATTCCATAAACTCTAAAATGATATCTATTTTAAAAATTATCCAAAAAAATAAAAAATTATATGGCATGGTAGAAATTTATAAAAAAAACAAAAAATATATACCTACTATATGATTTTATAAATTTTATATAAATTAAGATAAGATATGTAGCTTTTGATTTCTCATAAAATTGAATTTTCAAAATGTTTCTGTAAATACTAAGAATGTGTTGCATTAATTTGTAACAAAAATCTACTTTTTATAAAAACTCGACCAAACACATATACCAGGCACAAACTTGTTTATTTATGTTTAATTGAAAACTTAGGTGGCATGAATTATAGAATACACTAATGGATAGGTTTTAATTTAAGTGAAAATTTGATAAAACATAGTTTAATAAATACTTTCAGATTCAATACATTAAAAGAAGTTAGTGAGGAGGGGAAATTCAAAAAGAAATCCTTTAGATTAAAACCTTAAGAGAAATAACTAAATCAACAAATAAATAAATCAAAAAAACTGCATTGAAGCTGAAAAGTCATGGGAATAAGTAGCCAATGACATTAATCATGAATCCATTAGTGTATATGTTAATGGGCCTTTTTGAAAGAAAGCATCACAAAAGAAGCCATCTAGCAACTTCATCACACACAAGTTAAACCACTTTCAAAGTGTAGAAAATCTTTGTTCAAATCTTTGTGTAGCAAATCTTTGTTCAAAATATAGAAAATCTTTGTGTAGCAAATCTTTGTTTAGTCTTGTAACCCAGAATAGGTGTTTTTTAAAATTAGCTCATAGCAAAATATTTGTAAATACTAAATTATAGAAAAATCTAGCTAAATGCTTTAGCACTTTTTCAAGTCCAACATGGATCACATTATACAAAACGTGGATCACATTTTGGATGTCCACTATGAGTCAACCACCTTCCTACAAGAATTTATAATTGTACTTGTCTGAATTCCTTGGCATGGATGTCTTGTGCAGCAAACTTCCGAAATTGCCAATCACAACACTATGTAAAATTCACCAAAAGTCACATGCACCTCTTTTTGTGCCCAA
Source organism: Physcomitrellopsis africana (assembly GCA_036785485.1). NCBI lineage: Eukaryota > Viridiplantae > Streptophyta > Bryopsida > Funariales > Funariaceae > Physcomitrellopsis > Physcomitrellopsis africana. The sequence goes on along the minus strand of JAWRVF010000387.1, from coordinate 152,137 downwards.
TTTCAGGAGCTGAAATTATGGATCTCGAAACCGAAAGAAGAAACAATAAACACGCTATCTTACCATCACTCATCACGCTGGCTTCTTGTATCGCTGCCATGATTGATCTAGTCTGTTGAAACTTCTGCATTCTCTTCAATAATAAAATCTATGGTGGAGTGAGAGGCAATGTGAACCCAAGTACTGAATCACCGCAGCAGATATTTATACTTACACACATTCACATATATATACATATATATATATATATATATATATATTTATGTGTAAACGAACACACACACACACACAGTGAACACCAAGTTTTTCTGCAAGTAACATTAAGCTATGCAGAATCGAGATGGAGCAGCAAAATATCATGCTTGCAGCACAAATATCAACGATGATCGAACAAGTACTTGATGTTCCTAGTCAGCCAGGCCGAGGAAAAGATTTCGACAGATCTGAATTTGCAGCGAGATTTTGGGGCCTTGACGTGGATGGAGTGGTTGAGTCGATTTAGACGTGGCGTGTCTGCAGTGTCTTCCTAGAATAGACAACTGTGGGGCAAATCTGGTGGTGGAATATCTAGATAACATGATCTGTTGCATCGGTTCAGCATTAGCTAATCTTTTCTAAATCGTCGAAATTTGCAATTCGCAAGTATTGTCAAAGAAACCTGAGGAGCAGGTTGCATTAATCGAAGTTGATCGAGAACTTGGGTCGGTTTGAACTGGCTGCTGCTGATGTGTTCTGCACGGGGAAGCATCATTGGTTGCACTTTCCTGCCGTTGCACTTTGTTTTCAGAACTTGATCCAGGCTGCTGCTCACTGACGCCTGTTTCCGATTTCTTCATCGTTTTTGAAGATAAAACGCTAGCCAGATTTTCTGTTGCCTTGTGCATTGTTAAGAGAACAAAAGTCCTCTTCGTGTTGTTGCTTGTGTAATTTGTGACAGTTGGGACTATGAGCTTGTCTGTGCTTTGGTGAGTGCTACCTTGACCCTGCATGATCTGTAAGAGGGACTGGCACGACAGGGTCATACCCTATTTGCACTGCAAGTCACTTCGTTTTAAACGCTTCATTCGATTAACTATACCAACAGGGATGCTTTGACATGAGCTAACTTGATCCAGAATTTTTTTGTTTCAAATTCTGCAACTATTTTGCTGACGCTATGCATCTACTATTGAGTCACGTGAGAAGTGGTACGTTCCTCTGCACAAGGACATTGTCTCGTACTTATTCTTCACATCAGTGTGTATAGAACACATCACAGATTGGCGGGACATGTGATCGTCTACAAAGTGTCGGCAGGTAAGATAATATTTTCTCTCGTTCTTATTACCCGAAAGGAAAGTAATTCAATTATGCCACAGTTTACCTTACTATCCCTTCGATACTCTCCAGATCAGCAAGCTAAACATTTCATGTAATGCACTCTATACACAATAGTTCCGTGCACAACATTCACAGCGAGACATCATATATGTATACATTGGCAACACCTAGAAATCAATCACCAGGCCATTGAGATATTTTTCTTGTAAAGAACCGCATTTAAATTTCAAAATTTGCTTAGCTTACAAGAAGTCTCAAACTCAAATTTACATGTACATGTGCACACGACTTAGCTTACTTCGACGTCTCCTAATTTACAACCAGTAAAAGACGGGCCTTCTAAAACTCGCCCGCCTCAAAAACCATGGACGAACGAAGAAAGGGCACATGCTATCTACAAGCAGGATTGTAGCTAATATATCCTCCGATAACACTGTCTCTATACAGTGAAGGGGGCGCTTTAATCTCATTGAATACGCAGCCTCTGGATGCTAGTAGTACCCATATTCCACGTTAGGTAAATAACCTGGACTGTACATATCATTGTATACTGGCCATGAAGAAACTGGACCATAAGCAGGCGAGTATTGATATAAGGAGGATCTGTACACCGAAGGCCGCCCGTAAGCATACGATGACGCGCGATATACTGATGGTCGGTACTCGAATGAGGAAGATGGGTGAATCGAAGGTGATCGATATGCACTGCGCCGGTACTTCGAAGACGAGAAAACGTTATGCTCTCCATATGGTGCCCCGCTCCACAATTGGGAGTCTTTCTTCACCTTTTTCGCTCTCTTCAGTGCTTTCAGGGGATCGACAAACCCGTGCACTACCACGCGCTGCGCCTGCCGGTCCACCATGACCCCCTGAATTCCTCTGAGCTCCATCATCTCCTCATAAATCTTCTCCTCACACTTGAGGCAACACATTGGAACCAGAAGCTCAGTAACTCGAGACTGGCCGAACCCGTAACCAGTCTCGGGATTGTAGGGAGTGTAGCGAGATCGATTGGCATAGTACGTAGGGTCGCTGCTGTCATAGAGAAAACTCGCCATATCTGTGACTACGATTCAGCCTTAATTTGAAATTCTAAATCAATCAGCCCTCTGTACAAACTGGCTCGCAAACCTGATCGGTCTCGATGAGAGCAGGAAGTCGTGTGGACTGAAGCATACTGAAATGTAGAACAAGAAGCAGGATGAGAATGCATGGGATTGGAAATCGACGCACATATATATTCTGGCATTTTCTGTTGAACTAGCAAATTATCGGGTTTTCAATCACCTTTTCCCGCTCTAGAACAGGTGTTGTATGTCGATTGGCTACCATTATTGCAATTGTGAGCTCGGGCTCCACCACGCCGAAGCTAGTTTTTGTCTGTACACTGGGACAGATTTGCAGAGGATGCGCAATGTGGCAGGTCATGGTTGGAGGCCTGGCCGAGATTTACGCAGTAAATACTATTGTTCAACTCCGTTGCAGAATTGGCAGGAGTATAATGCTTTTGTGAGGATAAATCCAACTTGATAAGCCGGGTCAGCACAAAACATTGGCGGATGTTCGATCCGTTTGTGACTCGTAACGAAAGAGTCGGTAATCGATTATTTTCATATAATCTCGCAGTAAGTAACACCCCCAGTCATGCTTACTGATGTGGAGGTTCGATTCGCTGAGCAAACGGCGTCTAAAACTTGTCCACGGCTATGTATATGGCATCAAAGAAAACGATTGATTATTGAGGTGTGGATTAGGATGAGATTGTAGGAGGCGTGTTATTGAATCAGCATACTCATTCACATGAAAAAAGAGAGTTTTTAGTTTGTAGAAGATCAATACAAACCTTGAAGTTTTTTTTGACGCCGAAACTCTGCCACCTAGGTTCATACAACATTGCAGAAGTTGGTATATTGTCAAATCTGGATTCCATGAGCACTGGACAAGGTGGTAGAGTTTTCAGGAGTTTTGTTCTCCAGCACCCAATCTCGCAGAGAGAATGTAGCTTGTAGGATTGACAACCATAAGCTCCAACTTAGTTCAGTGAAAGTCCTGCAGTTTCAACAAGTTTACAGTTGTTAGATTCTACCATATTCAAGGAGACGGCGTGTCAACGGTGGAATATAGTTGCCGCCCTCACATTCGATGCGTTTTCAATTCGAAATAGTCGCCGGTTAGACGTAATTGAACGTGTTTGGATAAGATCTGAGCATTTTGTGACTTAATTGTGGCTGAATCTCATGCTGAAATTCTTATAATGCATTTAAAGGAATCATCAGTAACCAATTACATGCAGTGACACATCACTCATGACCAAATTAGTTTATCTGATTCAAAATTGAGGAACAGGTGCAGGGTACACAAAGAAATCTTAATCATGCTCAAACAAATATGCTTTTGAAATCATAAAACTGGCTTAATGAGTTTTTTTCTTCAACATTATGGATTTATAATACAAAGCTAAATAGCTTCTATTGTGGTAAACCAAATAGATGCATTATAAGCTTAAACCAGTCAAATTCTCAAAGCCCCATTTGTGTAATGTGGTTGGTGGTTGTAATAAAAATAAGACTTAAAAATGAATCAAAAACACCATTTATTGTTTAGTTTCTATCTTACAAGATATACCATTTCTTGTATTGTTGTAAGGTGACAAGATTAATATGCAAATTAACTAGAAGAGATATATGATTGGAATGTTGGATGTATATTGTGACTCACTGAGTATGTCAAATTTAACAAATCATTGTGTCTTTTGGATAGAATCTTGCTACAATGTATGATTTGACTTCTTTTTGTACTTTGGTGGAGATGCTATTAGTATCAAACTAATTCAATAGTAGATAACAAATGAGAAAAATAAGGAAAAAAAAACTTAAATAAATAAAAAAAAAAAAAATTATAACAAAAAATTTCTATGTCTATTTATAATAGAAAATGTATCTTACTAGGAAATAAAGAAGAATATACACTTTTTGCATGCAAAAAATCTTTTGCAAGGAAGTGAGATTTTTTGAAGCAATATTATTTTATTTCATATTATAAATAATAAACAATCAAAAAATCTCACACCATTATACAATCTATAGAACATTATCTTTACTACTATCTATTTTATTGGTTATTCTTTTTATAATTAGTACAAGATAATGACAAGATTTTAAATTTAAACATATTCATTTATCCTTGTTGAATCATATCTATTTATCCTGCAACTATTTCTCCCATGTTATGACCAACTACTATGTCAAAAACAAATTTGCATTTATTGGAAAAAAATCAAATGTCAAGTTCCAAGAATGTATGTACAAACTTTTTGAATTCTTTTTAGAATTGTGTTTTTTTCACCATACACTAATAGTAATTTTAAAATAACAAATCTTATAATGAATAGATACTAAATAATCTTTGCTACATGTTCAATACTCTTGGTTAATTGGAATATTTCTACAAACTTCTAGAATTATTGCAAATAATTACATTACAAATACAATTTGAAAGTGTCAAACAAAGAAAATGTCTTTAAAAAATAGAATCAAATAACAAACAAAGACTAATAAAATTTTGCTAATTTATAATTTATAAAAATGACATTAATTTCATTTAAGAATTGGAAGCAACAAACCCATTACACACCTATCACCCACTACTATACAACTCCACATTTTATGTTTTCTAAAATATATATATATATATATATATATATATTCCTACTTATTCTCCTAACAAATTACATTCTCTATTAGATGCACTGTTAACATTCTATCATTTAATTGACATTCTCCATTATATGCACTATTAACATTCTATCATTGGTCTCTATTTTGTCCGACAACCACCCACCCCCTCATTCTCTTCATTTGGCTCATTTGAAACCCCCTATTTGAATAAGAAATCAGTTTTAACACATAGTTTCTGATGCAACAAGCTACAACTCTAAGAGCAAGCATAGCTCACAAAGTGCACCACAAAGAAAAGAAATTGAGCGTTGAGTTGAAGCAAAGGAGCAATCAGCAAGGAATTTTTCATCCCAACAACAACAACAACACCTGAATAAAAATTGCAACTCCCCAGTCGTGGCAGTTTGTAAGTGGATCCGCCAACCGTGAGGTCGATGAGGGCACCAGGTCCAAGCAAGCCGGAACAAAACATTGATTCCGCTCTATATTTTGCAGCCAATAACGTCTCCAGGTATGACAAGCAAGCACAAAGCTCTTGCGGCAGCGTGTGCAGTTGCGCCACGCACTCTGGTAGACCTGATCCGGTGTTAACTACTGATTACAACGTCGGTAGAGTTTCTGGAAAGACAGCCACCTTGTACTCGCCCCAGCATCCGATGCTCTCGTCGTCATGTAGGTGGCCAAAATACGCCACCTACATGACGACGAGAGCATTTTGAGGTTGAAATATTGAGGTTGAAATATCTGGTGCCACCTGGGGCCCCACTCACCGGCCAGGAAACATCTACATCTGTATCAGTTGACACCTGTGGCTTTGAAGTGGCCCCACATTCCAGCCAGTTCCGTGGTGTGATGGACGACTTTGAGAGAATACCTGATATTTCAGTCCCTCGTCTCGGTGGTCGCACCGTATATTATTGAATAATTGACGTGCTGTGGTTGATGCTTGTTGATGAATTACTGCAGTTTTTCTGGTCAATTTTAGAAGCCGACACCTTTTGAGTGAAAACAAAAAAAAAGATGAGAAAAAAAAAAAAAAAAAACAAAACAAAACAAAAAATCCTTGAATATTGAATAGTCCATTGTTGGGTCGTTAGATGACATGAATTCCAAAAACCAAACCTGATAGTGCCTGTCGGGGATTTGGCACATTGATAAACCTGAACAGTCCAATCTCAATACTGTGCTCCAGTCTTATGTGGAGCTTTCTCATGAAATAGTTCCTCCTGGAATGAAACCATCTTTAGCACTTTTTACAGGTTGTATAGTAATGAAATCTAACTCTATGGAACGAGTGGAGGTTTTACATATTGTCGACTAGCATAATTTCTGGCAGCAAATTGAAAGTTCAATATTGCGTTTCTAAAGGAGCTGAAAGGGTGCTCAGCAGCGTTAGATTAATCGACAAGATAGTATTCAGGTTGGTGGTGAGCGATAAATGATCTGCTACTATAAATTTGAAATATAATAATTGAACATACTCAGTATTGCATGTAATGAGTTTACGACAAAAGGGGTTACCTCTTTTGAGGATATGAATATTCATCTGCTGCCGTCCCTGCACGGGCTCCCACAAACATACGGGACCGAAAGTAGTCCTTACCTTTTGAACACCGTCACACGCATTTAAATACTATTTTCGTCAAGCGCGTCCCTCCGCGTTCGATCCTCTTCGGGAAACCTTTATAAACATTGATGCCCTAGTGTAACTGTCATTGTCAAATCTGCTCTCTCACTTACTCACTATCCAAGACTAGCATTTGTTTGGCCGGAATTCTCAGGCCATTGCCTCGGAGACAGTCACTGTTGTGTCATAGTCTGTTCAATCTCCACCTTCAGTTGCAGAGTGCTAGACTTGAAGTGATCAATCATGGAAATGAACGATTTCTTCTATTCTTCTAACCAGTCTTCTTACGTGGTCATGAGTGAATCTGGCCGTGCATATTATGGGCGTCGCCCTCGCGTAGTAGAACTGCTAGTGCCTATGTGCTGTACTAAATGCGAGGAGAAAGTGCGGGAGAGCTTGGTGAGTCTTGAAGGGGTGCAAAGGGTGGTGGTGAATCCAAGCACACAGCTCGTCACGGTGACGGGCTTTGTGGATCCCCTGAGAGCGCTGAAGAAGGTGAGGAAGGTGCAGAAGAACTCACAGCTCCTGTCGCACGATTCATCTACGAAGTACCCATCTTCCATGAAGAATTCCCAAAGTGAGTACCGAACTTCGGCGTATCAAGCGCCGATGCCATACGGGTACCATCACCGACCCGCTCCGGTCTACCAGACCTCATACAACCGCCACACGCCTTCAATCACTCACGGCGTCCATTACGCCCCACGGTCAATATACGACGACATTGACAGCCGGGTTATCACTAATCCTCGCTACTTCCAGCACATCGAGTCGGAAGTGTGGCCGCACCACTGAGAAAATCACAACCAAGGTTATGACTACTCTCCAGATGGAAAAACTTGCGAGGATTTTCCAAACTCTTCCAGAGACTTGTTTGGATTGTTTCCTGATCACAACCTCTCTGTACACTACCAGTCTCATGAGGAGCTGTACATTCAGCTACGTTTTAAGAGTAACTGTCTTGGTGTTGCCTGTAGGCGATAGCTTGCGCGGCCTCACATGATTTTTTTCTGTTTTGAGAGCTGCTGCAGCTTTGTCAGAGCATTCCAGTACGAATCGATCAGGATCGTACCGAGAATGCCAACTGTACTGAGTTTTGTTCAAGAGCTTTTTGTAAATTCTCATCGATGACCTGGAATTTAATCCAAAACTCGAGTACTATTTTCGTAAACCATTGTGTATGGAATGTCTTCTCTGCTTCACCATGTACTGTCATTAAGACGGTAACATAGAACTTTCCTTTAACTAGAGCCTCAAACACACTCATCTGATGATTCCAGATCATGCACATTTGCATTGACTGCACCGACACCGTTCCAAATGATCAGTTGCAGGTCCAGTTTCATTCATTGGACCCTCGTGTTTTATGAAATTCATCTCATTGAAACTAAGCTGCAATAAATGAGATAAAGTCAGACGTTGATGATCTATTAGCTCTAGATTTGAGTATTGAAGATGCATATGATATTACACACCTGCACTCTTGTTTTCAACAAACACAATGTTTTCAAAATATGCTTTGCTTTCAAAGTACTAGAGATGTGTTTAATTTCAGATGACTTTCCAATATGGGTTCAATATCTATGATATTTGTGAATGTGAGCATTTTAGCAGAACTTATGTGCTTTGACTTGCTCAGTTATTGACTTTTAAAGAGAAAACTATGTGTTTAAAAACTTTCATCGACACATGTAAGATTGAAATATGGAGTAAAAAGGAATGATTTTTGGAGCGATGGATGATTCTTCTGACTTCAAAATAGTTTAGTGAATAAAATCTAATTCATGTGGTTTTAACTTTGGATGTGTGTAATGTTTAATGCATACATGCATACACATATATGATAATTTGCAAAAAAACCAATTTCTTTCAAATATTTAATAATAAATAAACTTGAGATCAAAATTTATTTATTAATTTATCTGGTGCTTTAATGTTTTTAAAACCTAGAAAAATTATTTTATAATCTATATGAGTCCATATTAAATTTTCTAATTATAATTTTTTCTTATCTTGTGCCTTTTTAAAAATAAAATATTTAAACATTGGATGCAAAAATTAAAACTAATATTGAATTCTTAACATGTTTAAGACTGCATTAATAGGCTAACACTTTAGAATCTAATTACCATATATATCATCCACACTTAAATTCTATAAAGATAGCCATATGATTCTTAAGTCATTTATTTTAATATATATTTTATATTTTAAAACATCTTTTAAATGCTAACAATATGTTGAAATCTTTAATTCTATTTAAAAAAGATTTAGATATATTTTTAAGCCTTTTCAAAAGGTGATGTTATGAACTTCTATAAATTACACTATAATATCTTTCAAGATGTAAAAAAAAGCTTCTATAATCATTTTAAAATAAATAAAATATATCCTATCATTTAAAAAGCTCTATTACAATGCTTAAATTTTTTTAAAGATTGCCTTTTTTTAATTTTAATTTCTTATGATATTCATTTTATTAAGCAAAGGATTTTAAACTCTTGAGGTGAAATAGAATTAATCTGTATAAGAACCACAAAGTTCTTATGAGACTTTTTGGTGGTATTCTAGCAATACTAATGTTTTAATTTTTTTTAAAAATACCACCAAATATCCAAATTTTATTTAAAAAAATATTTTAATTTATTTAATTTATTTATTAATTTTTTTAAAAGTTTTTTTGTAAAAATAACAAATATTTTATAATTAGTAGCACTTTTATACAAATATAAATTAAATTTCTTAAATTCAATTAAGTTTAAAAGTTTTAATTTTACACATAAGTAATAGAAAATTAAGAAAATAAAATGATACATTAATAATATGATTTAAAATTAAAAAAATAGAAAAAAATTTATCATTGGTTTTAAAAATCTTTTGAATTTTTAAATTAATTAAAATTACATAGTATATAATTTTAAAAGAAAAGTTTTAGGAAAAAAAAAAAATCTTATTAGAAATAATTTTAACTTTTTGTATTATTTTATAAACTTTCTATTGTAACTATAAATTAATACTATTAATTTTAAAAATGATTATATTATATGATTATAATAAAAAACCATTTTTATAGCAATGAATAAAAAATTTAATTTATTGATTATTATAGATTACCAAAAACTGAAATTTATTTTATTTTTATTATTTTATAAGAATAAATTTTTATAATTGAGACTTGTATATATTCTTTTTTAATTTTAAAAAATCACATATTTAATAATGCAAGAAAAAAAAAATATTTTAGATTTATTTATTTTAAAATATAATTTAAAATTTAACATAACTTATTAAAATTTTAAAATTTTAAAATTTTAAATGAAATTAAATTCAAATTATCATACTAGTTCTTAAGGAGCAAGTTGCATAAAATCTTAAGATTTGTATTAAAATGCACTTAAAGAATCAAACAATCTATAATACAAGATCTAAGTAGATAAAAATTTTAAAAACCAATTTAACTTATATTTAGAAAAAAAATATTTTAAAAGATGATAGAAGATCTTATACTTGAATCTAATTATTCACTAAAGTAAAATATTATTTTGATCAATCAACCTTAATATAAAAATAGATATTAAATTAATATATATTCTTTATTTTTTTAAAAATAATTTAATATTTCTAATTTCAAGGATATTTTATACATAATAGCTCACTTTAAAAGGCCATAGTACAAAAGTCGATCTCTAGTACAACTACCAATTCAAATGTCTCTATCATCTTCTCCTCTGAAATTTGATAGATTTTAATCTTACAAGTATAGTTTCTTAAAAACTTTGAAATGTTCTTCCCATTGAATCTTTCATTCTTAAAAATAACAGCTTTCAAAGCTTTTGTAGCTCCTTGTCCAATTGCATTAGCAACTTGTTGCCCCATAAACATTTGCATGGCCCTAAAAAAATTCCTTTGCAAAGTTCTGACTACCTCCTTGAGCTTGACTACCACTGATTCTACTATCCTCCATCTTGCCTTAAAAAATCCTGAAGCCTTAGAGCACTCTCAGTGGAAGAACTAAATGTCATGATGAGAGTCTTAGCCCTAAGAAACACTAGGTCTTTTGTGCCTCTAGTTTCTCAAGTGTAAGATGAGATTCATAAAGTTCATAAACGTGAAGAATTTACATAAAAACATACTTTATTAATCCTAACATATTCTGCCTTTAGAAACCCATCCTCAATTTTGCTCATAAATCCTAGGATATCACATCAATTGAAGCGAAATTTGGATACAAAGTACTTAAGGAAGTAAAGAAGCAAACCCCATAAACCTTTTGATTATAGCTCATGTGGTTAGATAGAACCATGTTGTCAAAGTAATCCCTCTATGCTACCTTTGATTCTGGACCCCCTTTGCTTCACACCTTCATTTCTCCTCATTAACAAAGACCTAAGTACTGAAATTTAGTAGGCTTATTGCTTGTTTTATGTTGTAAACATCCTCCAATTTTTGCTCCAAAATTCCTCTTTGAACTAGAGTTATAGACTCTATCCATCTTCTTTAATTTTGTCTTCTAACAACTCTAGATCCGACCACAAATTTCCTCATAATTCTTTAAACATAACTTCAATAGCAATCAATTTTTTACACAACTTAATAGACTCATATATCTACAAACCCCAATAAATTTTACTCAAAATGCTACTTTGATCACAAAGATATGCTCCCTCAAACTTCACTGACTTGGAGATAGATCCCTATTACTTTGAAAGAGCACAACATTTTATTCATGAAATGAATGAGTATCAAACTTGCTCCCATCTCTTTCCTAACTTACATAGATCATGTCTATTAAATTTCACACTCAAATTCGTCTCTTAACTCTATTTATACCCAAAAAACCCACACACACACACATTGCCCATACAAACCCCAATCCTACCTTCACTCTATTTCTCTTTTCATCCAAACCCGGTTATAATTTCACTCATAACTCTTTTCTCAGAGATCATATTGACTTGAGATTTTGACACAAAGTAGTTAACTCTATAAAGAACAAAACCCCAATAAATTTTGCCTGTAGAATCTAAGTGGTTCCCAAGAGCCAAGGCCCAAAATTTAGTAACCTTCATTGCCTTAGTCTTAAACACTTGCAACTTTGACGACTCATATTTCTCTTGATACTTAACCAAAAGATATGAAATTTTTTTTTATATGTTTTTTATCTTGTCTACTACAAATCTACAAAAAATTACACTTAAAATCCTTTCCAAGCTCCCTCTACACACAAAAACATACACTGCCTATACAAAAATTCTATGTACCTCCAAAAGAACCCTCCTCCTTCTTCACAATCCCTCCTTGTCATCCCCGCCCGGTCTTCCTTCTTCCCTTGGTCAAAGAGACACCTCAGCCATGTCTTTCCACCTTTTTAATCTTTTATCTTGGATTAACTTAAGGAAATCTCACTTTTTGAGGTAAATTTCTATTCTATCTTCTTACTACCATTTTTCTACCAACTTCTCTTCTAATTTCAGCCCACAATATTTAAGTTTAGATCTAAGATAGAAGAGAACAAAGGTAAAGTAGATCTAAGATAAGATAGAAGAAAACATAACAAGTAGAAAGAAACAATTTAGATTAGATTAGAGATAAAAAAAAAAAAAAAAAAAAAAAAACTACATTCTACATTATCAAGTCAAAGAAGCTTATGTGGTTAAGTTCTTAGCTACTTTGGAGCTGACGTGGATTTGAATCTAGCTGACTTCACTGTAGAAATCCTTGGCTTCATGACTTGGTATTGTTGGTGGGAATTTCAACAGGAAATTAGTAGTTTGGCCTACCTATCATCCCTGAGCTTGTGATAAATACTATAATCTCCAAGATAATGTGGTTATAATCACAATCCCTTCTCTTTTTCATCCTCTCCTCTTTTAATCTTAATCTTTTTATTTTAACACATTCTTTTATATCTTTTATACTATGTTTTAATTTACAATGCAATAATGTGTTGCATATGATTGGTAGCTTGTAGAATAAGCTAAGTATATAGCACACATATAAGAAACTTGTCTTATAAATTTGACATGTATCTTACAAATTAGATATATGTTAGAGGTCCTATAGAATACAATTGTATATCTTCTAGGTAGATAGTTTATATAGAGACAAGAATGAAGCCTTCTTCATTCTTATCAATACCTTTTTTGTTCTTAGTCTTGTTTCAAGAATCTCTAGTTTTCTTGTCTTTGGCAATAGCCATTCTAATTTTAATATTATTTCATCTTTAAGTGACTTTTTATTCTTTTGAGTGAAATGAGAGTGTTTTAACATTTTGTTCTTTCATAATTCATAACCTTAATATTTTGAAAAGAGTGAAGATTCATTGTTCTTATTTTATATTTAAAAAATGAGTGGATTATCCCACTTTTATTATTGTGTTTGAAAATTGCGGACATGTATTTTTAAATTAACATTCTTTGTTTTTTAATCTTAATTTTTTCTTTGAAAGAAAGTGGATCACCTTTCTTTGTAGAAATTTTTATTTGATAATAGAGGTTGTGGATCACCCTCCTCTAATTCAAATTGTGAACTTATTAAATTGTTTAAGATAGAAGGAAAGATTTTAGATGTTACACTTAGTGGAAGCAAGAATACATTTCCAACTATTATATATCTTCAAGAGCTTGTGAACACTCTTAGGATTGAAATCTTACAAATCACTAATATCAATCATAAAAGCACTATTTCTACATCTATGGAAGTAGTCTAGAGCTTATGTTAAGAAATTGTATAATTGAAAGAAGCAAGTAAATCAACCTCACAAGCAAATCTAACAAGCCTTGCTTCTACAAGCATGAAGGAGGCAAAGATTAGTATGCCTGAGAAGTTTGATGAAATAAGATCAAAATTTTGATACTTTCTACAACAAGTTAAGTTATATTTAAAGTTGCATCTTTTCTAATATCCTAATAGATTTACTCAAGTTGGATTCATAGGTGCACTTCTATCTAGAAGTGTTCATTTTTGATTTGCATCTTTGATGGAAAAAGATTCACAACTTCTTTATGATTTGAATTCATTTCTTGAAGTATTTATGGCCACATTTGGAAAAATTGATTGAGAGAGGGTAGCAGAGACTAAGTTCTTATTTTTACAACAAGGATCAAGGTCAACTACAATATATGCTGTAGAATTCTAAAACCTTGCTTACAATGTAGAGTGGAATGACAAAGCCCTTATTAATCAATTTTATTATAGATTGAAGGATAACATCAAAGATTTATTATTAATAATGCTAAGAGTGGACTTTTTGGAATAATTTATTGCTCAAGCCATTATATACGACAATTGATTATTTAAAAGGCATCAGAAATATAGATTCGGTTGGAAAAGAATAAGTTAATTGAAGATAGTAATTTCTAAGTTATCAAAAATTTATTTGACTAAGCCAGTCCCAATGCAAATTGATACAATATATTTTAAATCTTTTACTAAACAAGAAAAGATTCAATGTCGTCAAAAATATTTGTGTTTATATTGTGGAGAAGTAAAACACACTGCTCAACATTATCCAAAGAAGCAACGCAATCACAAAATGAGAAGTATGGTCACTAATAAAGATAATATATTGGAAAACAAGTTTTTTCAACTACAATAGAGATTGTGCAACTGGAATCATATACAATATCTTGTAAAGATTTTATTCTTTCCTCAAATCCCTCACCTTATTTTACAATAGATGTATTTTTAAGACCTAAACATTACAAAGTCTTTGCCTTATTAGATTCAGGAGCCTTAACTTATTTCATAGGTGAAGACTTTGTCAAAAAATAAGAAATATTTCTAGCCAAGAAAACTAAATTTGTGCACATAAAAGTCATAAATGATTGTTTGTTGTCTTTAGGAGATGTTATTTATGAGACTATTCTTTTAGATGTAGCAATTAAGAGACATAATAGCATAATAATATTTAATGTAATTAGATCTCTCTCCAATCCAGTTATTATAGGATTATTGTGGTTTAAAAAATATAATCCTTATATAAATTGGACTTTTTATAATCTCGACTTTTTTTGTAGTTTGATCCAAAAATCTATTAGTCAAGTAAACATACAAAATTTTAATACATCCAAACTCTTATTAATAGGTGTAAAAGCTTTCATATATGTGGCAAAAGAAAGATCATCTTTTGCTATATACGCCACACTCATTTTAGATGTTGAAAAGACTATAAGTGGTATTCCTATCTAGTATCAAGATTTTCAAGATATTTTTGAAAAGAAAAACGCAGATATTCTTCCAGAGCATTGACCTTATGATTATTCAATTGATCTTTAAGGGAGAGCTCAACCACCATTTTGACCAATCTATAGTTTATCACAAAATAAATTGGCTGCATTGAAGGAATATATTAATGAAAACTTGGCTAAAAACTTCATACACCATTTAAAGTCTCTAGCAAGAGCTTCTATCTTATTTGTGAAGAAAAAAGACAAATTTTTGTAAATGTGTATAGATTATCAAGAACTTGATAAGATTACTATCAAGAATAGGTATCATTTATCTTTGATTTCAAGACTCTATGATCAATTCAATTAAGCAAAGATCTATACAAAAATAGATATGCGAGGAGTATACAAATTGATCTACATCAAAGAAGGTGATGAATAGAAGATTGTATCTTGAATTAGATATGGACATTTTGAATATAATGTCATACTTTTTGGACTTATAAATACACTAGTTATTTTTCAACATCTTATAAATAATATTTTTTATAAATTTTTTGATGATTTTATTGCTTGTTATTTAAACAACATTCTGATCTACTCTAAGAATGTAAA
Organism: Physcomitrellopsis africana; assembly: GCA_036785485.1. Taxonomy (NCBI): domain Eukaryota; kingdom Viridiplantae; phylum Streptophyta; class Bryopsida; order Funariales; family Funariaceae; genus Physcomitrellopsis; species Physcomitrellopsis africana. Next base: position 136,730 of record JAWRVF010000387.1, on the reverse strand, counting down.
AGAATATGAACTTCATATTCATTGTGTATTACAAAAACTTAGAGATACAGGACTATATACCAAGATAAAAAAAAATATATATTTCACACTACTTAAGTTGACTTTTTAAGATACATCTTTTAGAATGATGGTTTCAAGATGGATGAAAAAAAAGTCTAGACAATCATAGACTGGAAGATTCCAAAAACAATAAAAGATGTATAATATTTTTTGAGATTTGCCAATTATTATCAAATCTTCATCAAGAATTTCTCTCAAGTTGCAACTCCACTTATATGCTTAACTTATAAGGACAAATTCAAATAGAATAAAGAAGTAGAAGTAATATTTGAATCTTTGAAGATAACTTTTACTTTTATACCAATCTTGTATCACATTGACTTTTCTAAGGTAATTTTTATAAAAGCAGATACATCAAACTTTACTTTGGATATGATATTATTACAAATAGGAATAGATGACAAATTCCACCCAATAGTTTTTCATTCTAGGAAATTTTTAGTAGTAGAGATTAATTACAAAATCCATGATAAATTTTTTTTGTAATTGTGGATTCTTTAAAAAAATGGCATTATTATCTGAAAGGTGCTTCTAATCTAGTTACCATTGTTATAATACATGAAGTCTTACTTGAGAATGTTCCAAGCACGTGGCTGTAGAAGATAAAAAGGAAATATGCAACAACAAGATTCTAACAACTCTAATAGAATCTTAAATAATTTCCATTAAATCTTAACAATATTAATCAAACTTTGATCCAATCTTAAAGAAATTACAAAAAGAAGAATAAATGAATCATATATTAATCATAAAAAAATAATATATAAAATAATAATTTTTAAAATATTAAAAATAGAAATTTAAAAATCCTAATCAAACCTTAAGACAAACCTTAGTCAAATCTTAAGTCAAACCTTGCTTAAATCCTAAGTCAAACCTTGGTCAAATCCTAAGTCAAACCTTGGTCAAATCTTGATCAAATATTAAGTCAAACCTTGATTAAATCTTAAGTCAAATCTAGGTCAAATCCTAAGTCAAAACCTAAATCAAATCCTAATTCTAATGAAATCCTAATGAAATCCTAATCAAATATTAAATCCTAAATCCAAATCTTAAACCCTAATGAAATCCTGATCAAATCCTAAATCCTAAATTTAAATTCTAAATTCTAAATCTAAATCCTAAATCCTAATAAAATCCTAATCAAACACTAAATCCTAATTCCAAATCCTAAATCCTAATCAAATCCTAATCAAATACTAAATCCTAATTTCAAATCCTAAATCCTAATCAAATCCTAATCAAATCCTAATCAAATATTAAACCTTAAATCTAAATCTTAAATCCTAACCGAATCCTAACCAATCCCTAAGCAATTCCTAAGGCAATTTTAGAACCTCAATAACTACAAAATAAACCATTGATCTTGATTGAAACTTTACACATGGCTTAACAACTAAGTTGACAATAAACAGATTAAGTTTCAAAAAGATCAAATTTACCAAAAAGAATAAAAACGTATAATTCTGCTTGGGTCTCGGTCGGCCTCCTTCTCAAATCCTAATGTCAATAATCTAGTATCTAAATCTCCTGTTCTCATCATTCAATTGCTTTTAAATTTCATGCATGTATAGAAAATAAAATCTTCTATCCATAGACACAAATTTTATTCAAATCTAATTGACAAATTGCTCAAAATCCTCAAAATCCAATTCCTGAGACCTTAACCCACTTAGACCTCAATTACTTGCAATTAAACCATTAGATTAAGCTCAATATTGTAGCACAAATTGACAACAATAATATCAACTAATTTACAAAATTTTAATTGTAGATATATTGTAAAATTTTTGAAATTGCCCAAAGCATAAACCCTATTTTATTTCACAAAATCCAAAGTCGCCTAAAACAAACTTAACTTTGCAAAGCTCTTATAAAGTCAGTTTTCATCCAAATCACTTTAAATTAAATGTTATGCAAAATTTCTTAATTTTGCTTTCTAATCTTATTCTTTAATCTACTAAAAAGCTTTTGACCCACCATAGGCACATGGTTTTGTACTTTCGGATCTAATTCCGACCCTAGCTCATAACCGGTCCTTTCCGGGTATCTTTTTTGAGATTTTTGTAATAAATTTTTTTAAAACCTATTTTCAACTCTTTTCTAAAGATGTCTATATTGTTTATTTTTCTAATCTATTTTATTTTACCTTATTTATGGCCATACAAAGCAATTAGAAGTCACTTCTATAAAAAAACATCATTAATACATTTTGATTTTTTTTTCTATCTCTTTTTCTATTATTTATTTTTCTAAGATAATTTTTCAAATATTTTTATTTGAGCTCTTCTATAATATTACCACTCCTTTCTTCTTTCACCTAATGGTCATATTTCTACACAACATTGTATATACAAATCACAAGAACCTCAAGTATTTCATATCAATATGCATATTGAATCATTGTTAGGCTCATTTTAATATGTCGTTGTGAAGATTCAGGTTCAATATTACATATCAGCCAAAAAAATAATAAGGTTTCTTTAATGCTCTTTTTAGACATTCTTACCTTGCACCAAAAGAAGGAGATTTAGCTTTTAATCAACAAAAATTGATCCTCTTGAAGCTGGAGCAATTTCATCTTTGAGCAATGAAATCAACATTGATTGTTGATTTAACTTTTATTAAGCAAGTCCAATCAAGTATGTTTTTAGACTTTTTTATTCTAGAGATTAAAAATAATTCATCTAAGTCTCATGATACTTCTAAGTTCAAGTTCAAGAATGATCTACTCTATTTTGAAGGACACCTATATGTTCTAAAAGGCAAAGCTCGACTACATACTCTTAAAGCTCTTCTCAATTTGTCTACAGCAGGATATTTTGGATATAACAAGATTTTGGAGCTAATATTAAGAGATTTTTATTAGCCTCAAATATAAAAGGCTATTAAAGAATTTGTATAGTCATGTGACATTTTTTCAAGATCAAAAACTCCTCGTCATCAATTCTACGGACTTTTCTAACCACTACTTGTACCAAAAAAATCTTAGTCTTTTGTTTTTATAGATTTTATCTCAGATCTTTCAAATTCAAGTTTATATAATTTTAAATTTGTGATTGTAGATCATTTCACCAAAATGGTCTATTTTGTATTATGAGCAAAATCTATCATATGTAAAGAAATAATTAAACTCTTTCTTGATAATATTTATCATTATCATAGATTATCAAAGGATGTTATATCAGATAGAGGGACACAATTTATATCAAGATTTTGGAGGATCTTTTTCAAAATATTGAAGGTGGATATAAAATTATCTTCAGCTTTCCACCCTCAAATTCTATTCTTTGTCAATTATAGTTATCATCTACAATTTGATATTTTTGATTTTTTAAAAGCTGATAATCTTACGACAAAAGATTTGGAAAATTGATTATTAGACATATATGCAACAATGAAGGTACAATTAAAAGAAGCTCAAGAATGGCAAAAGATCAATGCAGATATCTATTATAAGGAATAGCCTCAATTTCACATGGGCAATGAGGTATGGTTACTTTGTTGTAATATCAAGACTATTTGTTCTTGTAACAAATTAGATTATTGTAGGCTTGGACTATTTTTGAATTGTAAACAGATCAATCCAATTGCTTATCGATTATGTCTATTAAAATCTATAAAGATCCATCTTATATTTCACGTATCACTATTCAAATCATATAAGACAGTGGATATACAAGGAAGAAGACAAATACCATTGCCTTTCATAGAAATAGACAACAATAAAGAATTTGAGGTAGAAGAAGTTTTAGACACAAGGTAGTGTCAAAATAGGCTAGGATATCTTATACATTGGTATGGATATGATATTAGTGAACGCACATGGGAGCCATTTAAGAATCTAATAAATACATCAGTAAAAGTCAATACATTTCATTGTCAAAACCCATCAAAATCAAGATGAAAAGTCAAGAAAACCTTTTAATAATCAAAATATGTTGCAAGTACAATTTGGCGCATCCTAGACTTCCTTATTATGTAATCACTGCTCCTTATGGAACTTGTCCCTAAAAAAAGGAGTAATGTCATGGATATAAGATTTACTCCGATAATTATCTAATTAATATTGATAAAAATAAATAAATAAAAGTAGATTAATTTGATAATATCTTATAGAGAAGCTTCTTAAAAGCTTCATAGACGCGGATTCACCTTCATACATGTTTATAAGTGATTTGTAGGATAGAAACTTGGCCAACAAGCTAGCCACATGTTGCACATGGTTGATAGCTTGTAGAACAACTTAAGTATGTGGCGCACATGTAAGAAACTTGTCTTGCAAGTTTGATAAGTGTCTTGCAAATTGGACACATGTTGGAAGTCTTATAGAATGCCGCCATATAACTCTTAGGTAGATAATATATAGAGACAAGAATAAAGCCTTCTTTACTGTTATGAATACCTTTCTTGTTCTTAATCTTATTTCAAGAGTCTTTAGTCTTCTTATCTTTGGCAATAGCTATTCTAATTTTAATATTATTTTATCTTTGAGTGATTTTTTATTCTTTTGAGTGACACAAGAGTGTATTGATATTTTATTCTTTCATGATTAATATCCTTGATACATGACAAAAGATCCTTAAATCCGACTATTATTGGCTCATTTTATTCTAAGATGCCCATAGGTATACTAAAACATGTGATGTTTGTCAAAGATATGCTAGAAATGACCTCTAAATGAGCTTATCTTTTATGTATCCTTATCTTTAGTTCTATTTGAAAAATAGAAAATACATTATATTAGAAAAATTCATCCTAATTCAACTAGTGGAATGAAGCACATAGTTGTAATAATTGATTATCTTACCAAGTAGACTAAGGCAAAAGGAGTTAAGATCAACAATGCTAAGCAAGCAGCCAAGTTCTTTTATGAGCAGATTATCACTAGGTTTGGATATCCAAAAATCTTAATTAGTGATAGAAGCAAGTATTTCTTAAATAAAGTAATAAAAGACTTGACCTCATGGTTTAAAATTGATCATAAGAAGACTATCTCTTATCACCCTTAAACCAATGGATATAAGGAGAGGGTGAATCAAACCTTAGTCAATATCCTTAAAAAAACTATAACAATCTGTAAATGGGATTGGAATATAAAGCTTCTTGTAGCCTTGTAGGCTTATAGGACTACATTTAAGATGACTATTCAAGCCACCCTATTTTTCTTGGTTTATGGTATAAAAGCTATTTTATCAATTGAATTTGAAATTTCTTCTCTTTAAATTGCCTTAACAAAAAGATTGTCAACTAAACAATCTTTAATAAATAGATTGGGACATCTAAAAGATCTAAATGAGGCTAGAAAATGGAATGCTTAATATATGGAGGCTATACAATAGTAAGAAACTCTATTTAATTTTTTTATTATTTATCTTCTATTTTTGAATTATCATAATCCACTCATAGTAATTTGGATTTATATATTTTTTATATCATTAAAAAGATAAAAAATTATCTATTTAAAATATAACTTTTACTCTTACTTTTTATTTTTTATTAGATATAAATATAATGAATAAAATATATAATTTTGAATTGTACACTTGCTTAATATCATTTACTTCACTTGTTTTGTGGTTGTTTTTCTTGTTTTTCTTGCTATTTATTTCTTTTATTTTATACCACCAATTACAAGCAATTCTTAAATAAGGCCATCTTATAATTTGAATTGAGGGGTGAAATTTACTCTCATAATGTTGATCCTTTTGGGATATACAAATATTCTTTAAAGTATAGAAGATCTTTCTCAACCTTAAACTTGTCAACATTTTTTTTCAAGCAACGCTTGACATCAAAGGCCAAAGCATTATTAGTAGTTGTAATATGCATCTCATTGAAGAAATTAAAATCAATAACTACTAGTATAATAGTGGCGCAAAGGCAAAATTACTCCAACTTCAATAAAATTATATATTTTTGATTAAACGCCACGTCTCTTGCCTTTGGTACAAGATATGATCTCTTTGATAAAGCATTGGACAATCTTTATTGCTTTTTAAGTCGATGAATGATAACAAAGTTAAATTAAGATAATGACATATTCCATTGAGCTTGACAATGATTAAAAACACAAGCTGCTATGAAATATTTTAATTTCTTGTAATTTGTATATATAGTTATAGGATACATTTCTCCTTCAAGAAAATGATGACATTCTTCAAAAGAATTCACAATAGAAAAAAGCTCCTTATTATGGATTTTATAATTAATTTTGGTAGCAAATTTTTTTTAAAAATAAGATGTAATAGGATGGAATTTATCATCTATATCTATTTGTGAAAGTATGGCCTCTAGTACAAAATCTGAAGCATTGATTTCCATATAAAATTCTTTTGTAAAGTCTGGATGTACCAAAATTGATGCTATGGTAAATACCATCTTGAGGTCTTGAAATGCCTTTTTTGCTTGATCCCTCCATTCCAACTTGTCTTGGCATATCAATCAAGTAAGACGAGCAGCAACTTGAAAGTAACTTTTGATGAAGATCTGGTAGAAGTTATCAAATCTTAAAAAACATTATACGTCTCTTAAAGTCTTTGCAATGGCCCACTACATAATCACCTCTATCTTCTTAGGATCCATTATCAAGCCCTCAGTAGATATAATATATTCCAAAAATTCTATCTTATATTCATGAAATAAGCATTCCTTTAGCTTGGCATATAAACCTATGTTGTGCAGTTTTTATGATACCAACTTTATATATTCCTCATGTTTTTTTAAATCTTTTGAGTAAATCAAGATGTTATCAAGATAGATCACTATGAACTTATTTAGATGCTCTCAAAAAATATTATTTATTAAATGCTGAAAGATTGCAAGTGTATTTTTTAATCCAAAGGATATTATAATCAAAATATCCATATTATATCCAAAATGCACTCTTCTATTTGTCTCTCTTTTTAATCCGTATTAAATTGTATGCTGCACAAAGATCTATCTTAGTATAGATCTTGGCTTAGTCGAGTTGTTTCAAAAATTTTGAGATTAATGGTAGTGGATAACGATTCCTCACCATTATCTTATTCAATCATCAATAATCAATACACATATATAAGGAACTATTCTTTTTCTTCACAAAAAGTATAGGTGCACTTATTAGAGACTTTGAATGCTTGATGAAGTTCTTTACAAGGTTTTTCTTAATATAATCTTTCAACATTAAAAGCTTATTTTGAAAAAGATTATTAATTAGGTCAAAAGATGGTTGTGTTCCTTTCTAAAGATCTATGGCACAATTGTATAGTCAGTGCTCAAATAGTATATTAATATTTTTTTTTGAAAAATATCTTAAAATTTACTATATTGCTTTGGAACATAATAATTCGTGTTAAAATATTATTTCAACATGGTAATCAAGTTATTTATATTTAACATAATTTTAATATATAATAACTATTATTCTAACAAAATAACTAATTAAATTTGAAATTATAATGCACTTATTTAATAGATATTATCAAATATTTAAACATCAAAATTAACAAGAGATTGCAATTTTAACACCAACAGTTGCATTTATGACAAAACATGTTTTAACATCGACTGTTACTTTTGTAACAACCATGTCCGCTGTAAATTCTAATCCGTATGATATTCACACACAATATTCTAACACAACTGAAAATATTAAGTAAACAAAAAATTACAATAACTATATATGCTAATATCTTGCATATAATCTACTCTATGTGCATCTCCCACAACACTCAACCTCTTCGTGTGGCACCAATTTTTCCAAAAATTGTCCAACCTCTCTTTGTGTTTAATTCCCCTTTTGAAACTTGGATCTTATTTTCCTAGGCTGCAAGAACCAATATTCCATTGTCAAATATAGCAAGTGCCTATTTCTCTTTACTAACATGTACAAAAATTTGAAAACTAATTATAACTTGGGATATATATGTTTGGTGGGTCTGATGTTGTATCCTTCTTTGACTATGTTTTTTCTTGAGTTGCACATTTCTATCATAAAAAAAAAAAACATCTAGAAAGAATATGAGACAAGTTGTATAATATACTATATAAAATTTGGACTACTATAGGCCTTCCAAAAAACTATGAAGTACAAATTAATAATTATCAATTAGATATAAACATTGTAGAAGCCTTATCAGATTTTTAATCTCATCTATCATAGCATTGTCGTGTTGTGACACGATTATATAGTGAAACTATGACTAAAAATGATTTTTTAATTAATACTCTATTATCTTAGTTCAACAAGAATTCAACATATTTTAACAAGGTTTTTATGAAAGCCTCTTAGTTTATTTTTTTCACTTAATAGCTAGTAGATAAGAATTAGTTAGTAATTTTACCTTCTAGGTTGTAGTAATTCTTTTACTGCCTTAGAAAGGCCATAAAATAGTAAAAATATAATAAAAAGGATAAATCACTAGCATGATTGATATTAGGATTAAGTTGAGGATAGGGTTGGGCTATAAAATCCCTAGGATAGGTTACATTGATAATTAAGGATTGGCCGTTTGTAGGGTGGAAATCAGACCTTTGGCTACTAAAATGGCTGCCTAGGGTAAATCAAGAGTCTTTTGGCAGATCAAAAGATGGGATTAGAAAGAAGACTTAAAAGATTTTGCATAAGAGTCAATGGAAAGTGATTTGGATAAGAAATGACTTTGTAATAGCTTTGCAAAGTCAAGGTTGATTTTGGCAACTTGGGATTTTGTGAAATAAAATAGGATTGATGTTTTAAGCAATTTTAAAAGTTTTGTAGCAGATCCATAGCTAAAAATTTGTGGATTTTTGGATATTGTTTTTGTTAATGTGTGCTATGAATTTGAGCTAAATCTAACGGTTTAGTTGTACATAATTGAGGTTTAAATGGGTCAAGGTCTCGGAAATTAAGTTTTGAGGGTCAGTTAGGGTTTTTGAGATCTTGAGCAATCTGCCAATTGGATTGGAGTAAAATTTGTGTATGTGGGTAGTAGACTTATTTTTCTATGCACGTAAAAATTTTGAGAGCAATTGAACGGTGTGAAAGGGAGATTTAGGTATTGGAAAATTAGCATCAAGATTAGAGAAGGAGGCCGGCCGTCACCTATGCAAATTTATGGGTTTTTTTTCTTTTTGTGATGTTAGATCTTCTTCAAACTTGATGTGCTTGTTTTCAACTTAATTAATAAGATGTGTACAAAATTTCAATTAAAATCAACGGTTTATTTGGTAGTTGTTGAGGTTCTAAAACTGCCTTAGGATTTCTTTAGGGTTTGGTTAGGATTCGACTAAGATTAGTTAGGATTTGTTTTAGGATTTGTTAGGATTGATTAGGATTTAGTAGGATTTGTTTTAGGGTTTTTTTTGAATTTGATCAAGGTTGACTAGGATTTAGTTAAGATATGATTAAAAACTGTTTAAAGATTGATTATAGAAGTTAAGACTAGTTATTGTTGCGTATTTTCTTTTTATCTTCCATAGCCAGGTGCTCGGAGTATTCTCAAGCAAGACTTCACGACATATGACAGCGTCTTCCTCTGATGTAGAAACGGCTACAAGTTTAGGGTCTTAATCATGCACAACCACTAATATCAAATACACACCATAAACACATAGAGTTTGTAACGCTTTTCCATTGACAAAATAACATAAAATAATATAATATAACATAAGACAATATAAATTAACATAAGATATAACATAAAATAACATAACTTAACATAATACAATGTAACATAATATAACATAATATGAAATAAAATAACATCAAATAACATCAAATAAAATCAAATAACATAATATGTAAGTTAAAAAGACACATGCTTACCTCATGCTTACAAATCAAATATTCTAGCCAGATAAGAAAATGCTCAACAACATCCTTCAAGTTCGTGACTAGCTCCAAGTCATACTCCAAAGGAAATGGCAACACTTCAAAATCACAAATTACACTCTTGACCTCCACACTGTTATTGCCAATATTCACAGACTTGCAATGCATTTTTCCTCCCGTAATTTAGTGCACTTGCCCTTGCAACTACAAGGTAAGGATTCTTATCGGTAGGAGGCCTCAATAGATTCACTCTATTGCCAATGATAAAAGAATTCAGTGAAAGTGACGCAGGCACCTCATTAATCAACAAGTTCTTTTGAGATTGGGGCACGTCAAGTGTCACCTGCATCTGAGGCAATGCAGACACCTCACGAATCTTTGATGTCTTAGGTAGCAATGGCACCTCTAACATTTGAGGCACCTCAAGCATTTGAGGGACCTGAGGTGTTGGAGGCACCTCACGCGCTAACATCACCTGAGATGGCACAAGCACCTCATAATGCAAAGGCATGATAGCGTGGACACCTCAAAATTTGAAGGCAAGTTTGATGGTAGTACCTGCTCATCACATCCAATTGCATTTATTGTAGTCAGTTCTATAGCTTAAATAATGTCCTTCTTGCATTTGTTGTCAGCTATAAAAAACTTCTTTATAACAAGCCTTTTGTAATTGATATTGATTTTAGAGCATCCGCTTGGGACGGGAGCCAACTGAGTTTGAGATTAGCGAGGAAGTAGCAACCATAAAGGAACAAGAGTGACAAGCTTGATTATCATGAAAGAAGAAACTTGAGTACGAGGAGGCTCACATCAGAAACATCAAATTTTCCACCAAGCTTGTGAAGAAAAAATAATTTTGTAATATGTAAAATAATACAAGCAAACTGGCCACAACATCATCAAGATAAATACAATTGCATAGCATCGAAAGAAAATCAAATCCTAAGCATCTTCAACTTCCGATCAGAGTTGATAATTTAAATTATTTTCTTACCACAAATACAAGCAACTTATACATAACAGCATATCAATTTAGTAATCAAAACAACGTCAATATTAATTATATACAAGTAGAATGATAAATTTTATTGGTGATGGATACAACACTCATAAGAAGACATGTCAGTTTTAACGCACTGTTTTAACAAAAATATGAAATTTTAACAGTTTTGTTTAATATGACTGTTAAAATCATGTTAAATAAAATTGTTAAAATTTCATATTTATATTAAAATAGTGCGTTAAAATATAATAATTTAACAGATACTTATAAACTTTAACGATTTTAGGATAACTAAGATAGAAATTTTTTTAAAAATAATTTGATAAGACACAACATCAACAAGCAAAATAACGCAATGTGTACAGCAACAATGGAAAGCCACATGTTGCACAGCTTGTGGCAATGAAACAACTCAGAAGAATCGAAAAAAAAATTTAAAAAATTCCAAATTGGAAAAAATAAATATGACAGTTAGTCCAGGTCTTAGGAAGACCTAAAAATTGTAGGAGCATGCCTTCATATGCTAAAAAAATTAATCATTGTCAATTCGATTGAAACCAAAAAAAAAAATCTAATCTTCAAAAACTATCCAATTATCACAAGAAAACGTGAATCAAGAGTTGAATTGTTACTTTGCCTAAAAGTTTACATGAAACTAATGAAATTGTAAATCATGCACGACCATTACCATAACAACCATCACCATGACCACGACCGTCCTCCCCGAACTATGGTTGGAGCAATAATTTCGACATCAGACCACCACTATTGGAATTGAAATTAAGAGGAGATTGGTGCAGCAAGTAGTGCAAATGAGCTCAGACCTTGTAAAAAAAAAATCACACAAAAAATCCTATACCATAGGTCTTTGGAATCCTTAAAGCTTGAGATACATTTCAAAAATCTCCATAAATCAGATGCAATTTGCCAAGACCTAAGGTGGGTCAAAGAAACTTACTAACATTGACATAGCAGACATATGTTATTTCCAAGATGAGCCCTGTGAGGGTAAGATTCACTCCTCAACCCAAGTTATAAGGTGGTCTCAATTAAAAGTTGCTTATAAATTGTGGTGTGAAGTATAAGGAGAAATAAACAACAATGAAGGAGAAGAACAATACAAAACAAGTAAAATATGTGTAATTAAGTAATTGCACACTACAAAATTAATTACAGTCTGTTCACTAGATTTTCACCTGGTAAAAAATAAAAAATAAAAAATAAAAAATATATTTTTAAGCAAGTAATTTTTTTATCTTTCCAGTGATGTAAAAAATATATAAATCTAAATTACTATCAATAAGTTATGATAATTCAAAGTTAGAAGATAAATAATGGAAAAAGTTAAGTAGAAATTTTTACCTCAAGGGTATCATGGGTTTGAACTTCACCAAGGATCACAAGTAGTATATATAGGTGTCCTAGAGGGGCCACGAGGCCTTAGTCTTATCCTCCTACCTACATCCAAGGTGCCACAACCGATATGGGACTTGTGCACCTCCCTTCTTACAAGGATTACACTAGCTGCTGGTCCTCCTATTTTATACTAGTAGAACTAATAATTTTGCATTTTTGACTTCACCATAGTATTCAAAAATACCCTATTTGCATAGGAACCTTGTATGGCCTTCAAATCTTGCTCCATTTCTTCATAATGGCTCCCAAGGTGGTAAAACTCATTTTTACCAAAGTCTTCAAAATTGCTCTAAAAATTCTAAATAAATTCTAAATAAATTCTAAAAATCTCTATAATATTTTTAAGATGATAATATCAATTTAAGACTATTTTATTTTATCTTAGAAATTTTTTATAATAATAAAATCAATAAAAATCAACTCAAAATCCTATTTTCATTTCTTTGGCCATTCTCATTTTTTAGTAAGGATTCGCCCATTGAGAAGAATATTGACGTATTTCTTGAGCCTTTACTTGAGGAATTGCTCCAATTATGGGCTGGTGTACTTGTGTTTGATGGTGCGCCAAAGGATGAACCAGCTTACTTCATATTACGTAGATTATTTTTGTAGACAATTTCAGATTTCTCAGCATACAGTTTAATTTTAGATCAGCAAACAAAGGATTATAAGGCATGTCTATTGTGTGGACCTAATGCAGTTTCTAAATTAGTATGAGGTCCAAAAAATATAAAAGTTGTGTATGTGGGCTCAAGACATAGGTTGCACATGCATCATCCTTATCGACAAGACTTGTAATTTGATGGAGAGGTGGAAATGTGTTCTGGACCGCTAAGACTTACTGGAACTCAGGTGAGGGTGTTCGCAGAGGTGCATGAGCAATATCTAGATCATAAAGGGATTCCAGATAGACCTGATGAGCCAGTGAAGTTGCACAGTGTGAAGCGAAAGTCTGCATTCTTTCGACTACCATACTGGAAGGTATACATTAGCTATTTAGCTTTCACATTATTGTTCTTTTTTTTGGTTTAGTCTACTACAATTTTGTAATTTGCACTAGAAGTGGCCCACGGTAAACACAACAGTGATTAATGCAGCATTTAACAAATTCTAATAGATTTTAACACTTTTTAATAATTTCTAAAATGGCTTAAAAAGTGGCTATTAAATTTTAACAATTTTGTGTTATATTATAATGCTATTGTATTAAATTATAATACTTTTGTGTTAAATTATAATGCTTTTATATTAAATTGACATAATTTTATTGTGTTAAATTTTAACGTTGTTGTGTTAAATTGACATATGTTGTTATGTTAAATTTTAACGCTTTTGTGTTAAATTTTAACATTTTTACGTTAAATTGGAAATTATAATGGCTTGATTCCCTAGAATTTTGGTGATATCACAATTTCTAACAGAGTTTAATTTCTGATCAAATATAGGTGAGATTGGTGATTACCTTTTCTGCAAAAGTTGATTTAATAATTATATGCATTGTTTAACAATTTTGTTTAGTAAATGCAAGCATTGTTCATTAAGCACACATTGGATGTGATGCATTGTGAAAAAAATCTATATGAAAATATTATCAATACTCTTTGTGGAGTGACTGACTACCCACATGCGTGTCTGGACTTCATGGACATGAGAATTCCGCCAAAGTTGTGGCTTCAACCACATCCTCATCATGCATCAAAGACAGTGATGTCTCTAGCAACCTACATGCTGTCTCTACAAGCAAAGAAAGACATACTTTGCATTATTGGCAACTTGAAAATTCCCATAGGATATTCAGGTCCTATTCAAAAGCGTGTTTCAAATGGGAGGTTGAGATTTTTGAAGTTTCACAACTACTATATACTTATGCAACATGTATTTTTATATATTAACTAATTTTATAGTTTTGTGATTTAGAATCCATATTTTTTAGAGAATAATATCTAAGATATAAGAAGTGTTGTCCATGAGCTGAGGAATCAAGGATAATGAAATAAGTGTGTAGAAAATACAAGTTTATAATAAGTATAGAGAAATTAAAGGTTGATGGTGGTTTTATCAAAATTGCATGATAAAACATGGATGTCTAGTAAACAAGGTCTAATGCATATATGCATGTGCTTCCATTTGCCATACATGGAGTGGACATGACGAAAAATATGTGACAAGCTGTAATAAAAGTAAGCCACCTATTCGAAAGATTATGTAAGAGGAGTGTTTGTCTTTCAGAAGAGAAGGGGATGTTGGAGGATAGAAGCACAATACTATGCATGTTAGAGAGATAGTTTTTGTTAAGTTTTTACATGATCATGATCCATTTGTTATCCCACCTTGTTAAAGAGTTATTTCTTTGTGGCCCTGTACACTGCCGTTGGATGTACCTCATAGAGAGATATATGAAGACATTAAAAGACAACGTTAGGTCTAGTGCAAGACCGGTGTCATGGCAAAACTATGCTTTGGATAGACACAAGGTCTCTCTTTACAATCAAGTTGGATCCAATATACACAAACCTTCTTAATTTTTTCTTTTTGTAGTTACAAAACCATGTGTATAATAAACCAACAAACAAGAAGCTTAAAAATTTATAAATCAAGATCCAATAATTTAAATAAGTTCAAACTTTGGAAATACAAAATTCACTCTTTAGTCATCTTCACAAAAATTCTCAACCATGAATTTGTTACCAATCACCAGATATCATCAAAATATTAGCAAGTAATTTTATAAGTCAAAACCAAACTGGAAACTTGAAAATTCATATTTTAAGATCCAACCATTCAAATAAGTTCAAAATTTGATAAAACATAATTCATACCTTTGATTATTGTCACAATATTTTTGAGCCATGAATTCATTACTAATTGTCAGATATCACCAAAATATTAGCAGGTGATTTTAAAAGTCAAAACCAAATTGGAAACTTAAAAATTCATATTTTGAGATCCAACTGTTTAAATAAATTCAAAATTTGGAAGCATAAAACTTACATCTTTGATCATTATCACACAAAATTTTTTCTCTAAATTTGTTGCCAAACGACTGGTATCACCAAATCCTTGACAAGTTCTTTTGAAAGTTAAATCCACATCAGAAACTTGAAAATTCATATTTTGAGATTCACCTATTCAAATGAATTTAAAATTTGGAAGCATAAAACTTATATCTTTGATCATCATCACACAAAATTTTTGTTCCAAATTCGTTGCCAAACAATTGGTATCACCAAATCCTTAACAGGTACTTTTGAAAGTCAAAATCCTAGATACCCAAGAATAAAATTTATCATTTCTCTCTAATCAAAGTCTCAATTGATATGAGATTTTAGACATAGACTTTTTATAACAAAATTAATATTTACACAAAAAATGAGCTTCAAATTCATCTTGAAATTCAAATTCTAGCTTAAAGCAAACCCTTCTATTTATCTAACTTCTTCAAAATCCTAGTTTAATTTTTTAGTTTTAACTAGCTATATCTTACTCATTCTAGACTCATTTCTATCAATTCTTGGATATAAAATATTTAGCTTAAAGTCTAGTTTCTAACCCAACTTCTCAATTTCTTGCTTGTATCTTAAAATTCCTAATATATCCAAAAAAGTGACAATAGATATTATATTAATAGCCTAAGTTCAAATAAGCATAATTCTCTCATCTAAGCTCCAAATCATGCATTTCTACCACCTAATTTCATGCCAAGAAGAAGCTCTCTTTGAATACCTTCCTAAACTTGCCAAAAAACCCCGTCCTCTTCTCTATTGAATTCGTCAAAGAAGTCGCAACTAATGTCTTCAAAGTCCAAGTCAACAATTAATAGTTTAAAGTTATAAAAATATCAAAGCTAATCGTCCAAATCAGCACTATTAATGGCAACCAACTATTGACATCCAAACCTCCATTTATCCTTAATAAAATCTTAAATTCAACCTCAAAGTCAAAACTCCTTATATCTACAAATATAATCCTAAATCTACTAAAATCTAAAATTAGAAAAAAGATAAAAGAAATAAAAGAAGTTTTTGCACTGAATATATGCATAGTTTTAGAAGAACATCTAGACCAGTATGGCATGCAGAAGAAGAACAAGACATGTATGATGAGATGTTGGAGGATAAAAGAGTTTGTAGGTCTCTAACAAACAGGCTGCAAAAATGACTCCACAATTTTATAATCAGTAATGCTAGAAATTTGGCTACTTTGAGGAGGTGAGTAAAGTGAGTTGTATTGCCTATACACAAGTTAGCCAACACCATGAAGGTCGGTGGTTGTTACCCTGTCAATTGGCTTGTTTGTTGTTTCTTGATTTTGTGGCAAACTAACACATTTTCTTTTTGCTAGTGAATACTCCCAAGCGATGACGGAATGTGGTCAAGCCAGGTGTTTATGGAGTTTCTTAAAGAGGAACTGTAGACTCCTCAGGATAATTTGTTTTCTACTTGAGCTACGGGAGCTTACACACTTTGGCACATGGTTGCGAAGCAGAGTTGCTAAACTTGAAGAAAATGAGCCTGGGAATATTTCTAGCACAGTAGTGGATTTGTCTAGGCTTCTTGCAACCAACGCCACTAGATATCGCTTCATGAAGGCATATGGCATGCACCTTCAATGCCATACAATAGAGCACAATAGCACTACAACAGACTCCGACATTGTAATATCTTTTCAAAGTGATGAAGACCTAAGTAAAGATAAGTACATTGGGTGCATTGAAGACATAGTGGAGTTGGAATACAAGAAGACATGCATGGTAGTATTAATGTGTTCATGGATGAAGATGAGATGAGATGGCCTACATTTGACAATAAAGCGTGATCACTATAGATTCGCACTTGAAAATTTCTTTCCATGTTCTATAATGCCTTTAAGGCCAAATTCATTTGTTTTTCTTATATATGTGCAGCAAGTGTTTTTTTCTAAAGATGAAGCAGATTGGAATATTGTTAACAAAGTAGACGTTAGAGGGAGACAAGGGGGGAGGGTGTATGCGTTGGAGGAGGGAGGAGGTGCACTTTCAATGGACCGTGGCAAAGACTATGAAGGATTTGGATTAAACTCAGAGACACTGATGTTGCTTGTTCAAGAGAATTATGAGATCAACATCTCAGAATTTCAAGATAATCTAGTGGAGGCAGGAGACTATGATGATTTTAACGATATACAACTAGGAGAGTCTTCAGAGGAGGAGCAATCATGAAAGTAAGTATCATTGGCATTGTCGTATGTTATAAAGTCTATATAAACTCACCTTTATAGCATCCAATGACTATCTCTTTGAAAATGAAAGTTGATAAAATCTCTTTTCAAATTCTTTCAATAATTCATAAAGATCCATATATATGCCTGATTGTAATTCTATCCAATCCAAAAACTTTTGCTTGCTGATCCTATTCTCATTTGTATCAATAAATTCTTCTTTCAAAAGTTTTTAAAATTTTGACCATGTCTCCACACCCCCTTTAAGTAATTTCTTTATTTTTTTATGAATTCCACATTCAATAGCCAAATAGAAGCTTGAAATCATCTTTGCCTCAGGGATTTGGCATGTCTTCATCTCACATGTATAAACTTGTAAAAACTTAGTGACATTGCATCCTTCAAACCTCCCAAATTTGTTGATGATTCCTTGCAATGCCTTTGCAATATCCCTTTCAATTGCTTGCATCTTTTGTTGTTCTTCCATGAATACACAAAAGCCTTAAAAAATTCATTAACATTTGGCCTATCCAAAATATTCAACCTATCCAAAGACTTTGATGAAACATCTTCCATTTAGTTCAATAATGTTCAAAAATATCCCTTAAAATGCTCTAATAAATAACTTATAATACTTTAAAATGCTCCAAGATGTCTATAAAGTCATATAATGCTCCATGATAATTCAAATGCCATTTTTGTTTTCTAAGATATTTTCCAAAATTCAAAGCTTCAAAAAGCTTCAAAATCAAACTTTTTGCCATCTTGTCCTCTTTTTCTACTTGCACTTGTTGCTCCACTTGCAACTCTATTAGAAGCTCCATCAAAAATATATAACGCATCCAAAGATCTTGATGACACATCCTCTATTTTGATTCACAATATTCAAAAATATCTTTTAAAGCGTTCTAATAAATACCTTATAATACTTCAAAATGCTCCAAGATGTTTATAAAGCCCTATGATACTCCGTGATAATCTAAATTCCATTTTTATTTTCTAAGATATTTTTCAAAATTCAAAGCTTTCAAAAAGCTTCAAAATCAATCCTCTTGTTATCTTGTCCTCTTTTGCTACCTCTACTTCTTATTCCACTTGCAACTCCACTTGCAACTCCACTAGAAGCTCCAATTGATGTACCATCCATAATTCCTCCTTCAATTCTCTTGCCTTCCTTTTCTATAAGTCAAATAAATCAAAAAAATCCCAATAATCTTCCACCTCAAGCTTTCATGTCAGATTCACCAAATTATGTTGTATGTTGTGAAGTCTTGCTCGAGAATGCTCCAAGTACCTAGCTGCGGAAGACAAAAAAGAAATATACAATAATAATTAGTCCTAACCTCTTTAATCAATCTCTAAATAATCTTTAATCAAACATTAATTAAATCATAGTCAATCTTAGTCAAATCCAAACAAATCCTAAAACAAATCCTAATTAAATCCTAATCAATCTTAGTTAAATCTTAATAAATCCTAAAATCCTAATTAATCCTGGTCAAACTCTAATAAATACTAAAACAAATCCTAACTAAATCTTAGTCAATCCTGGTCAAATCCTAACAAATTCTAAAACAAATCCCAACTAAATCCTAACTAAATTCTAATCAATTCTGATCAAACCCTAATAAATCCTAAAACAAATCATAATTAAATCCTAATCAATCTTGATCAAATCCTAACAAATCCTAAAATCTTAGTCAATCCTAATTAAATCCTAATAAATCCTAAAAAAAATCCTAACTAAACTCTAATCGATCCTGGTCAAATCCTAATCAATTTTGGTCAAATCCTAATCAATCTTGGTGAAATCCTAACAAATCCTAAAATAAATCTTAACTAAATCCTAATCAACCCTGGTCAAATTCTAACAAATCCTAAAATCCTAATCAACCTTGATCAAATCCTAATAAATTCTAAAATAAATTCTAATTAAATCCTAGTCAACTCTCATCAAATCCTAATAAATCCTAAAATAAATCCTAACTAAATCCTAGTCAACCTTGATCAAATCCTAACAAATCCTAAAACAAATCCTAACTAAATCCTACTCAATCTTGGTCAAATCCTAACAAATCCTAAAACCCTAGTCAATCCTAATCAAATCCTAAAAAATCTTAAAAAATCCTAAAACAAATCCTAACTAACCCTAGTCAATCTTGGTCAAATCCTAACAAATCCTAAAACAAATCCTAACTATGCTCTAAGCAATTCCTATGGCAATTTTAGAACCTCAATAACTTTTGACTACACTATTGATCTTGCTTAAAAATTTATACACTTCTTAAAAACTAAGTTAACAGCAAGCATATAAAATTTGAAGAGGATCAAACTTACCAGCAAGAAATTCAATCCAAAATTTCAATCAAGTGTCAACCGGCCTCCTTCTCCTATCTTAATGTTGATTGTCTAGTATCAATATCTCCTTCTTACACTATTCAATTGCTTCTAAATTTCACATGCATGTAGGAAATTAAGTCTTCTATACACACACATAAATTTCACTCCAATCTAACTACTAGATTGCTAGAAATCTTAGAAAAACTAACTAACCTTCTGAGATCCCAATTTCTGAGATCCCAACCCACATAAACTTTAATAATCTTTGATTGAACTATTAGATCAATCTCAAATTCATAGCACCCTATAAGTACTATTATATGCACCAACCTACAAAATATCACATTTAGATCTATAACCAATCTCACAAAATGCTCAAAAATATAAACTCCAATGTATTTCACAAAATCAAAGTGACAAAATCAACCTTGACTTTACAAAGCCATTACAAAATCATTATCAACTCAAATCACTTCCAACTAATGCTCAAAAAAAGATTCTCTAATTTGCTCTCTAATCCCTTCTTCCAATCTGCAAAAGGTTGCTTGATCCGCCATAGGCACATGGTTTTGTGCCTCAAGGTTAGATTTCAACCTTGGCTCATAACTGGTCCTTTCTGGGTATCTATTTTGAGATTTTTGTAGTAAATTTTTCTAAAATCTATTCTTAACTTCCTCTTATATATGGCTATATCATTTTATTTTCCAATCTACTTTATTTTGCCTTACTTATGGCCCTACAAAATAAATAGAAGCTCATTTGTAAAAAGGGCAATATTAACACCCATTAATTTTATTTCTTTTTAACTATTATCTATTTTTTTAAGATAATTTGCTACAATATTTTGAACTAAGATCTTCTATAATACACTATTTCTACATTCTTTCACCTAACAGTCACGTTACATCACGACAACGTTGATTGCATTTTTGTAGAAGATATTGTGTGTTTGACAGTTGTCACATTGTACACATGCTGCTGCGGCAAGTTCTGTAGAGATAGTGGATTAATTTTTTTTTATTTGCACAATCATCTTTTTATTTTATATCTCAGACAGCTTCATGCTTGTGCATGTCATATTGTTGCTATAAGTTTAAGAGAAGACATGGCTTGATTGGTTGTTTTTATTATTTTATTCTTATTTTTTGTGATTGACACTTGCATCGCTATGCACAAGCTATTGCTGTAAGTTTAGATGGGATGAAAGGTTGGCTTTGGTCTTATAGATTTATTATATTTTTACTTTTTAATAATTGAATTGTTGTGCACAAGCTCTTGCTACAAGATTAGAAGACAAGAAGGGCTAGCATTTGTATTTTTTTTTTTTTTTTTTCATCTTCAATTTTAATAGTTGACACTTGCATGGCTATACACCTGCTATTGCTACAAGGTTCCAAGAGATGAGAGGCTAGCAATGATGTTCAAAAATTTTAATTGTCAATTTTCAATTTTCAGATACATTGAAAAATAGACGGCTATTATATATAACAGCTACGTTATTGTGAAAGTATACGTTATTTTCAATTTAATAAAAGCAGTGGGCTATAATTTATTCACGTTTGCAATAAAGCAAGTTGATGTGGATTTAACTTTAATTTTTGAGGAATATATAAGCTAAGGTAGAAATACCACATCAGAATTTAATAAAAGCAATGAGTTGCAATTTGTTCACGTTAGCAATGGAGCAGGCTGATGTAGATTTAACTTTATTTTTTGAAGAAAATATGAGTTGAGGTAGAAATACCATGTTAAGATTGTCATCTAAAGTAAGAACAGAGTATTGCAATTCATCCATTGGACACTACGAAGTCCTCTAAAAATATATTAAACCATAACCAAAATAACATCCATGTTAAAATAATAGCCAAATATAACACAATAATGATATTATGACAAAGGTGTTTGACGTATACATTAAACTTAACGCATCCCTGTTAAAACCATTTTTTTGTATATCAACAGTGACTCAAATTTGGATAGTTTTTTGGATGCTACAGTGATCTCCCGATTTTTAATGCAAATTTCTATCACTTTAACGCGAGTTTGTTCTAGTGTATAGGCGTGGTTTCATAGATGATAGTACCACAAGATAAGGATTGTTTATCTATTATGTCTACATGAACATGTTTGAATTTCTATATTAAAAGAATTTTATGAAGTTTAATAAATATCTCATCTATAAAATAAGCGGATGCTTCTAAATCTAATAAGGTGATTGTTTGAAGCTTTTGAGGGCCAAAATATAAAAGAATTATAAATTAATGAGTAAGTTGAGCAAAAAGAGAGAAACTTGAATAATTTTACAATGCTGAATTGTTCAATTACATAGTCCCTATTCTGTCTGAATATCTTTGTTTTTCTAAACTATTACATTCTTGGTTTTGGTGATGAGTTGATTTTGTTTCTTTGAGCAATTGCCAACCTTATGGCCTTCCTTTCCACAATACAAGCATAGACCTTCTTCCATCTAACGCTTCTTTTCTTATGGACTAAGGAATGTCAGAGACATATTTTACATTATCACTTTCTAGAACTTTCCGTAGTCTTCTAGAACCATCTATAGCTTTCTATAATCTTTTAGAACCTCTTTTAGTCTTTTAAGAATCTTCTATAGTCTTTAAAAATCTTCTAGAATCTTCTATAATCTTTCAAAATCTCTCGTAGATTTTTAGAATCTTCTAAAATCTTCCTTAAGGTTTTAGAATTTTATAAGATACTCTTAGAAGATCTAATAGGACATAGATCTTGTAGTATAAATAAGAGACAAGACCAAGGAGCATCTCAGTCTTGCCAAATTAAATTTTGGAGCAATCCAAAGTGTTGCCTTGTTCTTGAAATCAATCTAGTCTCTTGTTTTGGATCTAGTTCTTATTATTGTCCATCCAATTGTTTGTTCTTGATATTATTCTAGTTTTGAAATCTTTTCTTTATTTCTTTGTAAACTTGCTATCTTGAATCCGTGATAGGTTGGCAAGATAGCTTACATAAGCATATCACAACTTTGATCTTTTAATAGAGAGTGGATTACCTCTCTTCAAGATATTATTGTATTCTAGAGGAATGCGGACTACCCTCCACTAGACAGATAAGCTTTCTTCTTGTAGTTGATTTTTTTTTGGAAAGAATAGATTATCCCTTTTTTAAAATATATCACTACATTTTAGAGGTTGCGGATTATCCTCTTCTAAATTAACTATTTAGAAGTATTCTTTTTAGTATAAAAAATATTATACTAATGATTTATTAATTTCTTCTCTATCAATATGGAAATAGATCAGATTAATGGAGGTGCATCCTCACAAATAAATAATAGAGTGGCAACTCTTGCATATCTTTGAGCTCTTTTAGATACTATACAAGAAGAAATGACATTTCTTTTCAATCCAAAAAAAGAATCGTAAATGGAGCAAGTATCCAAAGAAGCTACGCAAGAAATTTACAACAAAAGATTATTTGATTGAGAGAAGCACGTAATACACAAGCTATGCACATAATTCCTCTAGAAGCTCCAAGGGTTGTCATAAAAGAGCCAAAAGCTAGTATGCCTGATAAATTTGATGGAACAAGATCCAGTTTTTGAGGATTTGTATAATAAATACAACTTTATTTACGACTATATTCTTCTCATTACCTAGATGGATTCATTCAAGTTGCTTTTGTAGGCACCTTTTTATCAAGAAGTGCTCAATCATGGTTTATTCCACTGTTGGAAAAGAATTATCTAATCTTATATAATTTGGAGGTTTTTATAAAAAGATTTATTGCTATATTTAGAAACAATGATCAAGAAAAGGTGGTTGAAAGGAAGATTCAAAATCTATGACAAAGACAATGTTTGGCTGCAATTTATATTGCAAAATTTCAACAACTTATTTGTGATCTCAATTCAAATGATAAAGCATTTATGACTTGATTTTGTTATAGCCTAAAGGACAATATAAAGAATCTATTCATCACAATGCCAAGAGTTGAAAGCTTAGAAGAATTCATAGCTCAAGCCATTACTTGTAACAATCGCCAATTTGATTTATGACAAGAAAGGCGATCAATTTTTAGCAATACTTATCAAGATACATCTTCAAGAGTATTGGAGAAGCCATTAACATATCTTGAACCTATATAGATTGATGCGATTCAATTCAAGTCATTAACATTAGCAAAAAAAAATAGACGTCAGCAAGAAAATTTATGTTTATATTGTAGAAGATCCAATCACAAGGCAGCAAATTATCTGAACAAGTCTAGAAAATTCAAGGCATGAGGTATAACATCTGAATTAGAAAGGTCAAAAAATGAAAATGTCCAACCACAATAGGGACCTTGTGGTTGGACATCTTCAAATCTAAAGTACCAAAAAAAATGTCTCTTCTTATGTCCTGACCCGACATCTTGTTTTATACTCCTATATATATAAGAATCCTAAAACAAGAGATTTTTGCTAAAGTCTTTTTAAATTAGTCAAAGAAGCTTATGTGTCGCATTGTAAATTAAAACATAGTATAAAAGATATAAAAGAATGTGTTAAAATAAAAAGATTAAGATTAAAAGAGGAGAGGATGAAAAAGAGAAGGGATTGTGATTATAACCACATTATCTTGGAGATTATAGTATTTATCACAAGCTCAGGGATGATAGGTAGGCCAAACTACTAATTTCCTGTTGAAATTCCCACCAACAATACCAAGTCATGAAGCCAAGGATTTCTACAGTGAAGTCAGCTAGATTCAAATCCACGTCAGCTCCAAAGTAGCTAAGAACTTAACCACATAAGCTTCTTTGACTTGATAATGTAGAATGTAGTTTTTTTTTTTTTTTTTTTTTTTTTATCTCTAATCTAATCTAAATTGTTTCTTTCTACTTGTTATGTTTTCTTCTATCTTATCTTAGATCTACTTTACCTTTGTTCTCTTCTATCTTAGATCTAAACTTAAATATTGTGGGCTGAAATTAGAAGAGAAGTTGGTAGAAAAATGGTAGTAAGAAGATAGAATAGAAATTTACCTCAAAAAGTGAGATTTCCTTAAGTTAATCCAAGATAAAAGATTAAAAAGGTGGAAAGACATGGCTGAGGTGTCTCTTTGACCAAGGGAAGAAGGAAGACCGGGCGGGGATGACAAGGAGGGATTGTGAAGAAGGAGGAGGGTTCTTTTGGAGGTACATAGAATTTTTGTATAGGCAGTGTATGTTTTTGTGTGTAGAGGGAGCTTGGAAAGGATTTTAAGTGTAATTTTTTGTAGATTTGTAGTAGACAAGATAAAAAACATATAAAAAAAAATTTCATATCTTTTGGTTAAGTATCAAGAGAAATATGAGTCGTCAAAGTTGCAAGTGTTTAAGACTAAGGCAATGAAGGTTACTAAATTTTGGGCCTTGGCTCTTGGGAACCACTTAGATTCTACAGGCAAAATTTATTGGGGTTTTGTTCTTTATAGAGTTAACTACTTTGTGTCAAAATCTCAAGTCAATATGATCTCTGAGAAAAGAGTTATGAGTGAAATTATAACCGGGTTTGGATGAAAAGAGAAATAGAGTGAAGGTAGGATTGGGGTTTGTATGGGCAATGTGTGTGTGTGTGGGTTTTTTGGGTATAAATAGAGTTAAGAGACGAATTTGAGTGTGAAATTTAATAGACATGATCTATGTAAGTTAGGAAAGAGATGGGAGCAAGTTTGATACTCATTCATTTCATGAATAAAATGTTGTGCTCTTTCAAAGTAATAGGGATCTATCTCCAAGTCAGTGAAGTTTGAGGGAGCATATCTTTGTGATCAAAGTAGCATTTTGAGTAAAATTTATTGGGGTTTGTAGATATATGAGTCTATTAAGTTGTGTAAAAAATTGATTGCTATTGAAGTTATGTTTAAAGAATTATGAGGAAATTTGTGGTCGGATCTAGAGTTGTTAGAAGACAAAATTAAAGAAGATGGATAGAGTCTATAACTCTAGTTCAAAGAGGAATTTTGGAGCAAAAATTGGAGGATGTTTACAACATAAAACAAGCAATAAGCCTACTAAATTTCAGTACTTAGGTCTTTGTTAATGAGGAGAAATGAAGGTGTGAAGCAAAGGGGGTCCAGAATCAAAGGTAGCATAGAGGGATTACTTTGACAACATGGTTCTATCTAACCACATGAGCTATAATCAAAAGATTTATGGGGTTTGCTTCTTTACTTCCTTAAGTACTTTGTATCCAAATTTCGCTTCAATTGATGTGATATCCTAGGATTTATGAGCAAAATTGAGGATGGGTTTCTAAAGGCAGAATATGTTAGGATTAATAAAGTATGTTTTTATGTAAATTCTTCACGTTTATGAACTTTATGAATCTCATCTTACACTTGAGAAACTAGAGGCACAAAAGACCTAGTGTTTCTTAGGGCTAAGACTCTCATCACAACAACGTGACTAACTTATTGGCTAAGTTTCTATTCTATCAATCACTTATAAATATGTATAAAGATGAATTTGCATCTATAAAGCTTTTAGGAAGCTTTTCCGTAAGATCTTATCAAATTAACTTATTTTTATTTATTTCTATTTATTTATATTAATTAAATAATTATTAGAATAAATCTTATGTCTGTGACAAATTGTTGTCATCCAAGATTATATTGA
Organism: Physcomitrellopsis africana; assembly: GCA_036785485.1. Classification (NCBI taxonomy): domain Eukaryota; kingdom Viridiplantae; phylum Streptophyta; class Bryopsida; order Funariales; family Funariaceae; genus Physcomitrellopsis; species Physcomitrellopsis africana. The sequence goes on along the minus strand of JAWRVF010000387.1, from coordinate 110,307 downwards.
TAATTTTATAGATTTGAACAAAATTGGCTAATGTGCCCCAATTGGTTACATTGAGTACACAACAACCTTGAAGTGTATGTATTATATTTTTTGGAAGGTGGGACTTGGTTTGGATTTTGGCCTTTAATTAAAAAGATCATTTGTTTTTGTATAACTTTTATCTATTGTGCCAACTTGTTCTAGAATCTCTTTTAGCTTTAAAAGTCGTCATTTTTAAATTCTTCCTTCCACCTATTTCTATCCTCTGGATATGTCAATTTTAAGAGACTAGGTGGTAGACTAACCTCTAAAAGTGCAAGATAATGGTTTGTAGGTTGGAATTAATTTTTCATAGTTCTATAAGGATATCTTTGAGACTTATCTATATTTTGAGCATAGATTAATATAAAACTTAGGATTTTATGATTTTGCTTCTTCTACATCATTTCTTGCTTTTTGTCAATGTCTTCAATCATCTATATTATCTTTTTGGCATCTTCAAAGTTTTTTAGCCTGCTTTTGAGGATTTCTCTAATCGTACCCTTCTTGTTAAATCCTTGGATAAAAAAAGGTGAGATTGTTGTCCATGAGAAGGGTTCCTACAAACGGATTTACTACTAGTTCAAATTGCCAAATATATTTGTCAATCTCCTCCTCTTTTCCTTGTTTCAAAGAAGAAAGAGTCGCAAGGGCGTTACTTTGCCCTATTTCTTATCTAAACTTCTCTAAGAATGCTTTCATGACTACATTTCACTTTTTAAAGATTTGAGGAGATGGTTTCTATATCATTCATAAGTTCCATCTTTAAACATGTTTAAAAATCTCACAAGATAATATCTAAGATTAGTTATCAAAGATGTTATGAAAAATTTCATAAACCTCTTTACATGAAGTATTGGATTGTCATCCTTAATTTCTTTAAAGATTGGGAGATTGTCAGGCATGGGAGTTGCTTATAATTCTTTTGGAATTACAGTGGACAAATTCTTTGGCTAAACCAAGAGATTTATAGATATAGGATTTGGAGAAGCTTCTCTTTCATGATCCATTGAAGAGGAATTAGGTCTTGACTCTTTTGCTTCTTGATTTATTTCTATAAAAGGATTAAAGGATTTTGAGTTTAATCTTTCTTTTTCTACTACTCAGTTAGGATTTAGTTTCAATGGATTGAATACAAATATGTCTTGTGACATTATAGGTAGGTCTTGTTTGTCCATCCATTGAACCTCAATTCTTCTAAATTTTGGAGTAGAATTTTTAATAAATTTCTCTTGATTTTTTATGGATCGAATTAGTTTAGGCTGTCTAGATCTAGTAGAACAATACATCTAATATGATTATAGACATAACCTTTACCTAGACTCATAACTTTTACATATCAATTTTTAAAAAATGAACTTAAAAAGTTTTGATTGTCTACTTGCAACTTATTTAAAATATCTTCTAACAAGAAAGGGAAACAAAACAAAAGAAATTAAAGAAAGAATGATTACTTGAGTATCACCTCAAACAATACTTTTCCTAGCTTTACTTACTATATGGTACAACCTTGTGTAGGAGTGATCTTAATTAACAATAATGTGAAAAAAAATTCTATACTAGGATGGCAGGAAGCCCGCGCTTATTTTTTTTTTTATTTCTTTATACAAAAGTTGATAGAAAATTATCCACTATAATGGTTAACAACAAAGATTATGTTACAAAAAAGGCTCTTTGTAATCAATTTACACTACTTTGAAGAAGAATTCACCTTGTTGCATCTCCAACCAACCTAGCACTTATTAATAAAGGCCAATAAATCTATAATATCTCCTTAATTGATCCGAGCTAAATATTTTAAATATAGCTTAGGATTTAAAACTAATGGATTAAAGGTGCTATCTATCTCCTACATCTATGTCTACAAGAGAGATTAGAGACTTACTTGTCTCGCGTCTTCTTTCCAGATTCTACCTTCCAACTCCTAGTTCTCGCTCTATGTTTTTATATATATGTGCTAAACTCAAAATTATTGAAATAAATTGACAAGATCCAAGGAACTTACTTGAAATTTAGCTTCTTAGTGCCTTTTCTTATGTTGAGTCCTTTATTCTTTAATTCATAATTTATATTAATTTAACAAAATAAATATTCAATCAAATTACTTAATTGAAGGCTTATCTTAGAAATATGGCATTGTTGTATGTCGTGAAGTCTTGCTTGAGAATGCTTTGGGCACTTGGTTGTAGAAGATAAAAGGAAATAATAATAACTACTCCTAACACCTCTAGTCAAACTCTCACTAAATCCTAAACAATCTTATTCAAATCCTATTAAATCCTAAATAATCCTAGTCAAATCCTAATTAAATCCTAATCAATCATGGTCAAATCCTAATTAAATCCTAAATAAATCTTAAAAAATCCTAATCAAATCCTAATTAAATCCTAGTTAATCTTAGTCAAATCCTAACTAATTCAAATCAACCCTGATTAAATCTTAAATATATCCTAACCAAATTTTAAACAAATCCTAAATAATCCTAGTCAAATTTTAATTAAATTCTAGTCAATCCTGGTCAAATCCTAACAAATCATAGTAAACCTTGGTCAATTCCTAACAAATCCTAATCAAATCCTAACTAAACCTTAATCAACCTTGATCAAATTCTAATTAAATTTTAATCAATCCTAAATAAATCTTAAATATTACTAATCAATTTCTAATTAAATCCTAGTCAATCCTAGTTAAATCCTAGTCAAATCCTAATAAACCCTAACAGATCCTAGTCAAATCTTAACTAAATTCTAATCAAATTCTAAACAAATCTTAAACAATCCTAGTCAAATCCTAATTAAATCCAAATCAACCTTGGATAGATCTTAACAAATTCTAGTCAATCTTGATCAAATCCTAACTAAATCCTAGTCAAATCCTAACTAAATCCTAGTCAATCTTTGTCAAATCCAAACTAAATCTTAGTCAATCTTGGTTAAATTTTAATTAAATCTTAGTCAATCCTGGTCAAATTCTAACTAAATCCTAATCAATCCTAGTCAAATCCTAAATAAATCTTAATCAAATCTTAAACAAATCCTAAATAATTCTTGTCAAATCCTAAATAAATCCTAATCAAATCTTAAACAAATCCTAAATAATTCTTATCAAATCCTAACTAAATCCTAGTCAATCCTAGTCAAATCCTAACAAATACTAGTCAAATTCTAACTAATCCTAGTGAAATCCTAACTAAACCTTAGTCAACCTTGATCAAATCTTAATTAAATCTTAATCAATTCTAAATAAATCCTAAATAATATTATTCAAATCCTAATCAAATTCTAATCAATCTTAGTCAAATCCTAATAAATCCTAACAAATCTTAGTCAAACCTTAATTAATCTTAGTCAAATTCTAACTAATCCTAATCAAATTCTAATTAATCTTAATCACATCCTAACTAAATCCTAACCAAAATCTAAATAAATCTTAAATAATTCTAATCAAATCTTAATTAAATCTTAATCAATCCTGGTCAAATCTTAATAAATCCTAATCAACTCTAGTCAAATCCTAAATAATCCTAATTAAATCCTAAATAATCCTAATCAAATTTTAAATAATCCTAATCAAATCTTAAATAATCCTAATCAAATCCTAACTAAATCTTAATCAATCGTGATCAAATCCTAACTAAATCCTAGTTAATTCTAGTTAAATTCTAATTAAATCCTAATCAATCTTTGTCATATTTTAACTAAATTCTAATCAAATCCTAAATAATCTTATTTAAATCTTAATTAAATCTTAGTCAATTCTAAACAAATCTTAAACAATCCTAGTCAAATCTTAACTAATTTTAATTAAATTCTAATTAATCCTAATCAAATCCTAATAAAATCTTAATCAATCCTAATCAAATCCTAATTAAATTTTAGTCAATCCTAAATAAATTCTAATCAATCTTAAATAAATCCTAAATAATACTAATCAAATCCTAATTAAATCCTAGTCAATCCTATTCAAATCTTAACTAATCCTAGTCAAATCTTAATTAAATCCTAATCAAATCCTAAATAAATCTTTATTAATCCTAGTCAAATCTTAATTAAATCCTAATCAACCCTAATCAAATTCTAATAAATCTTAGTCAATCCTAGTCAAATCTTAACTAAATATTAATCAATTCCTAAGTAATCTTAGTCAAAATTTAACTAAATCTTAGTCAACCCTGGTTAAATGCTAATTGAATCCTAATCAATTTTGATCAAATTCTAATTAAATTCTAATTATTCTTGATTAAATCTTGACTAAATTCTAATCAAATTTTAAAAAATCCTAGCTAAAGTCTAATTAAATCCTAATCAATCTTAAATAAATTTTAAATTATTCTAATCATATTTTAATTAAATCTTAGTCAATCCTAATCAAATCATAATAAAAATCTTAGTCAAATCTTAACTAATCCTAATCAAATCCTAATTAAATCCTACTCAATCCTGTTCAAATCCTATCTAAATCCTAATCAAATCCTAAATAAATCATAAATAATCATAATTACCATAACCAAATCCTAATTAAACCTTAATAAACCTTAACCAAATCCTAACAAATCCTACAGCAGATTTAAAATGCAATGGCTAATGATTTAATAATTGATCTTAGTCCAAATTTCACATATCTTTCAACAATCTAGTTGACAACATACACAAGAAATTTGAAAGAGATCTTTGATATCCACCAAAAGTTATGATTAAACTTATACTTGTATGTTGGCCACCCTCCTTCTCCAATCTTAATGTCAATTTTCAAATACAAATAACTTCTATTTGTACCATTCAATCATTTTCAGTTTTAAAAAATTCAATTGAAAATAGTCAATATGTACTTAAAAATGCCTTATCAAATAAAGAGTATATAAAATTACCAAGGCAATGAACCCTCTTCTAATCAAAAACTTATCAAAAATTTAATTTTATTCCAAATCAAATGTATAGTAGCTTTTCAAAAAGCTGACATCAAGGTGTACAACCTCAAAATATTTCAAAGTCAAATAATAAATATCTAAAAATTGATTGATGAAAATCCAAGAGCAAATCACTCTTAAAAGTAAACATTTAATATAGATTAGAAATAAGAAAGAAGTTGACCACAGTGAAGAAGGCTTCACTCTTGCCTTTATAAATATTATCTAACTAAGAGCTATATGGTGGTATTTTATAGGACCTCCTACACGTGTCTAATTTGTAAGATACATGTCAAACTTGCACAATAAGTTTTTCACATGTGCGCCACGTACTTGGCTTGTTCCACACGCTATCAATATGTATAATATATGGTTAGCTTGTTCCACAAGCTACCAACATGTGCGCCATGTGACTAAGTTGTTGACCAAGTTTCTAACCTACCAATCACCTATAAACATGTATAAAGATGATTGCGTATTTATGAAGCTTCTAGGAAGCTTCACTATCAAATATTATCAAATCAACTTATTTTATCTACTTCTATTGGTTTATATTAATTAGATAATTACTGGAATAAATCTTATGTCTGTGATTTTATGCCTCCTTTTAAGAACAAATTCCACAAGGAGCGGTGATTACATGTTGAGGAAGTCCACAATACGTCGAATTCTGCTTGTTACATACTCTGATCTTTGTTTCCTTCAAAGGTAGTTGATAGGGCCTTTCACCATCGATAATGTCTCATACCAAGGCGAAAGGACCACCCTATTATTTGATCATTATTGAGGCCTTTATAATTGCCTTCAAAAAAAATATTAGAAACACCATCAGGAGTAGTTCTTACTTCTAAAAGTATCACCAAACATCGGGAGTCTCTTCCAAGGTTGTGATACCAAACACGTTGTATTTCACCATCAATTCAAGGAAAGACATATCGTTCTTGAGGGTCTTCATCTCTATTCCATCGTCTTGAAGGCTGTGATAGTCATAATGTCTCGTCCGATAAATTAACAAACAAAGGTTCTTGAGTTGAATCCGCTGATTGTTGATTCTCCATCTCCTTAATGTGACAAATAAAGAAGGTACAAACAAGGATAGAAAGTAAAATGTTATCTTGTCTAGATTGTGTTTCTTTTATAGGGAATGTCCTCATCTTGGTTTTGATGGATGTCATTAATGAAAAGCCTCTACTTTCCTTGCTACATTTGCAAGATTCTTTGTTGGTTCTCATATGCGTTCACTAATATCGTATCCGTGCCAATGAATAAGATATTCCAACCTATTTTGGCACTACCTTGAATCTAAAATTTTTTCCACTTTAAATTCTTCATTATTATCCATATCTATAGGAGGAGGTGGCACTTATTTTCTTCTTGGTATGTTCACTATCTTATATGGTTCAAGAAGAGATACGTGGTATACAGGATGGATCTTCATGGACTCTGGTAGGTATAATTGATATGCAACTAAATTGATTTGTTTAGAAATAGAAAAAAGTCCACGCCTACAATAGTCTAATTTATTACAAGGATGAGTAGTCTTGATATTGCGACAAAACAAACATACCTTGTCTCCCACGTTGAATTGTCGTTATTCCTTACAATATGCATCTGCATTTATTTTTTTTTGTTCTTGAGCTTTTTTTAATTGCACCTTCATTATTGCATATAGCTCTAATAAACAATTTGTCAAATCTTTTGCAGCTAGATTATTAACTTTTAAAAAATCAAAAGTATCAAGTCATGGGTGGTAACCATAATTGGCAAAGTAAGATGTTTATTGCGTAGAAGAATATATTATGTTATTATAAGCAAATTTTGCCAATGGTAAGAGAATTATCTAATCATCTTGTTGGTAGTTGATGGTACACCTCAAATATTACTCCAAGACTTAATTTACATATTTCATCTTTCCATTAGTTTGAAAATAGAAAGCTGAAGATAATTTTATGTCCACCTTTAAAATCTTAAAAAGCGTTCTCCAAAATCTTGACACAAATTGCGTCCCTCTATGTGATATAATATCCCTTGATAATTCATGATAGCGATAGATATTATCAAGGAATAGTTTAGCTATTTCTTCACATGTAAGAGATTTTGTACATAGTACAAAATATACCATCTTGATAAAACAATCTACGATTACAAATATACAATCATAAGAACTTGAATTTAGAAGATCCGTGATGGAATCCATAGAAATACAAGGCCAAATTTGTTTTGGTATAGGTAATGGTTGGAGAAGTCTGTAAGGTCGATGACAAGGAGTTTTTAATCTTGAACAAATATCACACAACTGCACAAATTCTTTAACAGCCTTCCACATTTGAGGCCAGCAAAAATCTCTTGAAATTAATTCTATGGTCTTATTGTATCTGAAATGTCCAACTACGGGGAAGTTGTGACGAGCTTCAAGAGCACGTTGTCGTGTTGTGGTTCAGCTATTATGTAAAAAAATTATATATGTATATTTAATGTATAATTTATTACATAGCTAAATGAAAGTCATATTAGTAGATTTTTATTAGTTATAGAATGTGATTAGGTTGTTAGTTTAGAAAGGATCTATTAAAAGGATTATTATTAAGATTTATTCGACCTTATTTTCTTTTTAGTAGTGACTTTTGAGATTGATTTTATATTGATAGTAACTTTTGTATATCTTAAGTCACCTTTGTTAGACATTGATGATCTTTAAAATCTTAGTTTACTTCTTTTATTTGGTGCTTAAAGCACAAAATACGTAAATCTTACAAGAAGAAAGGTTAGAAAAGGGTTTTTAGTATAAAAAAGGTAGTTTGGCCATCTATGTGGATGAATAGAGGTGGATGATAGAAATCTCCATTCTAATTGGCCAAAAATCATGCCCAATGGACTTCAAGGAGGCTGCCCTAGGGTTTATTAGGAGTTAGGGTTTATTTTTCAAAGGGAGTAAAACATCAAAGGCTAGGATCATAAGATTTAGGTTTTTGGATCTGGTTTAGGTGCAAATTTTGTGTGATTTGCACTTTTTATGAAGAAGTTATAGGCGCCCAAAGTTAAGGTGTTGATTTTGGACCTACTGTCACTCTTTTGGGTATATTTCATGCATACAGAGAGCAATCAAGGATCGGCGACTAGGATTGGAGATGGAACTTTCACGGCTATATTTTTTTATACAGTTTGATGAAATCAAAGCTAGGGTGAAGGAGATATTGGAAGTTGAAGTCAATGCTTACAAACTTAAGGGCAGTAAAAGACCCGCTTACATAGTGGTTACAATTTGAGCTATATCTTAAGCAATTTGATAGATTTTTGGCTCAAAATTTTCAGGAGTGTATATGTTTATGTCACAAGACTATGTGCAAAAATTTTGTGGCATTAGGATTTTGGATTTGAAAGATATAAGGAAAATAGTGCTCGGGTGTCTCTGAGCTAGGGTTTCAAGCACCTGCTAGGGGTTTTGAGATATCCGACGATTAGAAATGAATTTGTAATTAATTCTTTATTGTGGTGAAATTTGAGAGAATTATCTATATTCTAAACTAAATTTTATAGAAATTGAATAGTTGGATCAAGAGTTATGGAACTCTAAAGTTTAGTAAGAAATAAGTCCTTGCGGGTGAACAAAGTTTTGAAGGGTTTTTGTGGAAATTTGAATCTTTTTTGTAAAAACTTACTTGAATAAAAGAGTGTTCATATATATAACTTCTCTTTTGTAAGATTGTTGTATTATTTTTTTTTTTTATTGAGGACAAACCACCTGTTGGATTTTTGCCATCAAATTTCAAATATACTCTCTATAGCCAGATACCCAGTGTATTTCCAGATAGAAGGCCACATCATACGACAACATAGTCGTGCTTCACCTTCTAAGATGTATAAATGTCCTTCAAAATAAAATAAATTGTCCTTGAATTCGAACTTTGAAGTATCATGAGTTTTAGAAGAATTATCTTTAATATCATGAACAAGAGGATTTAAGGGCATATTTAACTAGATTTGCTTGAGAAACGTTAAATCAACAGTCAATGTTGATTTTATTGCTCAAATATGAAATTGCTCCAATTTCAAGAGGATCGTTCTTTGTTGATCAAAAGCTGCATTTCCTTCTTTTGGTGCTAGATAAGATCGTCTAGAAAGAGCATCGGACAGACCTTATTATTTTCCTGGTCAATAAGTGATGATGAACTCAAATCTTGACAAAGACATGCTCCAACAAGCTTGATGACGATTTAACACATGTGTTGATATGAAGTACTCAAGATTCTTATGATCTGTATACGCAATGACTGGACTAGAAGCGCCTTCTAAATAGTAGCACCATTCTTGAAAAGAATCCACAATTGTAAGAAATTCTTTATCATGGATTTTATAACTGATTTTTGTTGTTGAAAATTTTCTGGAATAGAAAGCTACTAGGTGGAATTTGTCATCTTTTTCCCATTTGTAACAATACTGCTCTCAAAGCAAAGTCTGAGGCATCTATTCCTATAAAAAATACTTTGAAAAAGTCGACGCGATACAAAATTGGTGCAGAAATAAAAGCTATCTTCAAAGCTTCAAATAATGCTCTTCATTCTTTATTCTATTTTAGTTTGTTCTTACAAGTTAAGCGTTGTCGTGGTAGAGAGAATCTACCTCAAGAAAGCACTGGGCTTCTGGCTGCAATTAAATACTCAATCGAGATCCAAAATAATAAAACTCTCAAAATTTATATAAAATTTTTTCTTTTAGGGCTATTACACCCAACACATAAGCCTTATTTCACAAAAACACTCAACTATATCAAAATACTCTAAACCCTCATTCACCTGCAGGAAGGGAATTTTTTCCGAATCTTATTAACCTATAACTCTTAATCTAACCGTTCAAATCTATTTAAATTTCACATAAAGTACTGATATGCTCTTATAAGTTAGTACAACAAATTTCAACCGTTGATTCTTTATCGATCTTTAGATATTGTAACAACCCTAACAGTAGTTTTAAACCCTTGTTTTCAAACACCCGAGTACTAAATTCTTCATATCTCACAAACCCAATGTCCAAATGCTATGAAACTTTGATGTATAGCTTTTTAGCACAAAGATTCACCTTCTTGGAAATTTTTAGAGAAAAGTTCGTCTAGAAACTCAAGATATGGTAAAACTCATCACTATGAACAAAACGGCCTACTTACTGCCTTGGAATTCAAACTGCTGTCTTTGACTCCCAATATCTCCTTCTTCAGAACTTCTAATGTAGAAATTCTTCCACATCAAGTGTAGAGCTTGAAATCACCTCTCTAGCCACAGCTCCTGATCTCCAAAAGCTCTAATACAACTCCTCCAATCCTTGATAGAGTGACAGTAGGTACAAATTGCACACCTTAACTTCAAGCGCCTACTTCTCCATCATAAAAACTCCAAATCTCTCAATTTTTACACCAAAATTGTAGCCCAAAAAGCAAGCTTTCTAACTCTAGTCTTTGATTTTTCGAATGCCCTTCTTGAAGTCGCCGAAACCCTTGTTCTTGTTGCGGGCAGCCTCCTCAAAGCCCATTGGGCATGGTACTCAACCAATAGGAATGAAGAACTTCACCCCTTGTCTTCATTCATCCTCACTTTGTCTTCATCCTTCCAAATAGGCCTCTTAGTAGTTTAATTCTTCTTCTTTGGACTCCAATTGCCTCTCAAGGCTTTATACTAAATATTTAGGCTCTATATAATTTAAAAGCCATAACCAAACTAAGTAAAATCTAAAATAAAGTTTCTTACACCAACCCCCTTTAATTTACTTTACTAATCATTCTAATACATATTTAAACCTATAAACATATTATACATTTTGAGTGGATTTTACATATTATAAGCAATTACAATACTACAACGTATAAGTAGAGTTGCAAATTGAGCAAAGTTCTTGATAAAAATTCAATAGTGATTGGCAAATTCCAAAAATATTGCACATCTCTTATTATTTTTAGAGTCTTCCAATCTATGACTGTCTAGACTTTTTTAAGATCTATTTTGAGACCATCATTTGAAATGATGTATCCTAAGAATTCAACTTGAGTAGTATGAAATATACACTTTTTTCATCTTGGCATATAACCTTGTATCTCTAAATTTTTGTAAGTAGATTAAAATATCGTCTAAGTAACAGATAACAAAATCATCTAAAAACTCACATAAAACATCATTCATGAGATGCTGAAAAAAAATTGATACATTCGTGAGTCCAAAAGGTATAACATTATATTCAAAATATCCATACCTTATTTGAAAAGAAGTCTTCCATTCATCTCCTTCTTTAATGCGGACCAGATTGTACGCTCCTCGTAGATCTATTTTTGTATAGATCTTAGCTTGATTCAATTGATCAAGAAGTCCAAATATCAATGGTAGAGGATATTTATTCTTGATGGTAATCTTGTTGAGTCCTCGATAATCTACGCACATCCGTAGTGATCAATTTTTTTTCTTTACAAATAAGATAGAAGCTCTTCTTCGAGATTTTGAATGACGTATAAAATTCTTGGCTAAATTTTTATCAATGTATTACTTGAGTTCAACTAACTCGTTTTGTAATTAGTTGTAGATTGGTCCAAATAGAGGTTGAGCTCCCTCTTTGAAGTCAAGTGAACAATTATACGAACAATGCTCCAGAAAAATATTTGCATTTTTTTTTTTCAAAAACATCCTGATAATCTAGATATTGCCTTGGAATGCCACTTAAAGTCTTTCCACCATCAAAAATGAGTGTAGCATAAATAGCAAAAGTTGATCCTTCTTTTGCTATGTGTATGAAAGCTTTTGTACCTATAAGTACGGGTTTTACTATACTAGACTTATAGCTTTTCACTTAATCGACAAGATGTTTAATAATATTTTGAGAAAAGTCATGTATACAAAAATTCCAATCTATTTGAAGGTTATATTTTTCTAGCCATGACAAACCTAAAATAATTGGATTAGATAGAGATTTAATTATGTTAAAGATTATGTAGCTATTATGACCATTTATTGTTATTTTTATAAGACAGGTTTTATGAATGACATATCCAAAAGATAATGAACGACCATCTATGACTTCTACATGTACGGGTTTAGTTTTCTATACTAAAGATATTTAATGATTCATAACAAATTGTTCATCTAGAAAGCATGCTGAGGCTCTTGAATCTAATAAGGCAGAGGCTCTATAGTTTTTTGGCTCTAAATATATATCTATTATAAAACAAGGAGAGGGTTCTGAGGAAAAAATAGGACCTTCACTAGGAATTGTACAAGATTCTAGTTGTATAGTTCCTATTATAGCTGAACAAATTTGTTTTTCAACATGTTGTAGTTATGTCATTTCTTCATTTTATAGTTGTGTCATTTCTTTGGACAATATTGAGTAATGTGCTTAGATTCTCTGCAATATAAACATAATCCTCCTTGACGACACCAAATCTTTTCTTATTTAGTAAAAGGTTTAAAACGTACAGCATCAATTTGCTTATCTTTTATTTTTGAATGTACATTTTGTAAAGATATTGATGTTGCCATTAAATAATAACATTGAAGCTCCCTTGTACAACTCTTGGATTGAAACTCAAAAAGTCGATTGTCACACTTCACAGCAAAATCAATTGCTTGATTCAATATCTGAGAATCGGATAAATTGACCATTAATTTTTTTACCTCATATTGTAATCTGTAGAGAAATTGATTGATGAGTGCAACTTCATCCCACTTGATATCAATTGCTAGTTATCGAAATCATAAAGCATATTATGACATTGATCGATTGTTTTGTCATAGGATGCAAATTTTGTTGGTTGCAACATGGATTACATCATATTCTCCATATCTAGATCAAAATTTTGCTAAAAATGCCTCCAAGTTATCCAATATTGGATCACGTCATTCAAAAAAAGATGAAAACCATGATAAAAGATAAACCAAAAGTAACGTTCCAATAAATCCAACTTGAGATCCTTGCGTAAGATAACTCTGAGATTGAAGTTCAATCACCAATTGTACCTGATTGACGGATCTTCAAAACTTAAATCTTGTGCCATCAAACTTCTCAAACAAACTAATTTTTGGTTCTCTAATGTTTGAACGGTGCTCCATCATATGTGAGGTAGTATGATTTAGTGTAGATATTGACGCTATCAAGGACAGACTTGTCAAAACCTTCTAGAATATTCTAAAAGGTTTCTAGAACTCTCTAGGATCTCTCAGAACCTTCTAGTATCTTCATAGTTGGTAGGAGTTGCTTGAGAAGCTTTTTAGTTGGTGAAAGTTGCTTGAGAAGCTTCTTAATTGGAAGAAGTTACTTGAGAAGCTTCCTAATTGGAAGAAGTTGCTTGAGAAGCTCTCTAATTGGAGGAAGTTGCTTGAGAAGCTCCCTAGTTAGAAAAAGTTGCTTGAAAAGCTTCCTAGATAGGAATATATATTGGAGTTGAGGCTAAAGAGTTCTTGATCACCGACAACGCATCTTAGACTCTATTGATTCTTGTTTTGAAACTTCGATCTATATTTTAGATTCCGTGATAGTTTGCTCCAGATTGCGCTTCTATCGATATTGGGCTTAGTTCTTTGAGGGTGAAGAGTAGACTATCACTCTCTTTGGAATCTTTGAGTGTTCAGGATTAGGATTACCCTCCGCGGGTAGTATTGATTTCTTCTTTCTTAATTTGTTGGGCGAAACACTTTAAACGTGGTAGAATTTTTAAGTGCAAAGTTAGATGTGATATATTATCAATGCCATAGCAGCTCTAGCAGTTAGAGCTGCTGAAATTGAAGGAAATTTTGCTAAGCTCCTTGGAGCTATAAAATTAGTTATGTTTTAATTATAATGTAATCACTATCTGGTAATCTTGCCATCTATATAGCGTGAGAATTTGATTACTGTAATCTGAGCCTCGTGATTTAAGAGCATTGGTATCCAATCAAAATTTCATGGTTTTGTAAATCAAGTTTGATTTGTAATATTCTTGCAACCGGAATGCTATTCAATCAAGGAATCGCAAGTTGGACTAGTGGGGATATTGCTTACTTGACAAGCTTTGTCTTGGTTTGCCCTCTTATTTGAGAGAAGGTCTTCTACCATGAGTAATTTTGAGACCTTTCTAGAAGCATTCGAGGAGGCATTTGGAGAGCATGATAAGGCTCGGTAGACAACCACTAAGATTTGTTCTCTATATCAAAGATCAAGCTGTCGGGGTAGAGAGAATTTGCCTTAAGAAAGCGCTAGGCTTCTAGCTGTCACTAATTTCTCAATCAAGCTTCAAAAATGAGGAAAACTCAAAGTTTATATATACATTTTTTTTCCCTTTTGAGAAATTACATCAAATACATAAGCCTCAAGTAACTAACATCATCCAAAGTGTGATAAAATCCTCTAAAACCTTATATATCTTTATGTGGAAATTTTTCCAAACTTCAACATCTCATATCTCCTGATCCGACCGTCCAAACATTGTTAAATTTTACATGAAGTACTGATGTAATCTTTTCAACCTTTACAACAATTTTCAATTGCAAATTCATTGCGGATCTTGAGATATCTTGAAAACCCTAGCAGTCGCTTCAAACCCTTGTCTTTATACACCTGCATACAAATTTCTTCATATCTCACAAACTATAAGCTCAAATTCCATGAAATTTGTATGTATAGCTTCTTAACACAAAATGTCACATTCTCCAAGAAGTTTGAGCCAAAATTTCGTCTGAAAACTCAAGTTATGGCTCAAAGCATAACTATTAACAACACGGTGTGCTTACTGCCTTGGAATTGGATGCGCTGTCTTCAACTCTTCATATCTCCTTTGTCTAAACTCAAAACTTAAGAATTCCTTCATAACAGACGTAGATCTTGAAATCACCTTTTCAACCGCACCGTCCGATCTCCAAAAGCCTCCGTAAAACTCCGCGAAATCCCAAAAGAGTGACAGTATGTATGAAATCCACTCTTTAACTTTGAACAAGTATAACTTCTTCACCCTAACTCCAAATTGCCTAAATTTTCCTCTCAAACTATACCCAAAACCCTAAACTTTACAACCCTACCTCTGAAATTGCGAATCCCCTTTTGAAGTTGCCGAAAACCCTTGTTAAGGTCGCGGGCAGCCTCCTCAAAGCCCATTGGGCATGGTATTCGACCAATAGGGATGAAGTTCTCTATTCCTTGCCTTCATCCGACCATGGCTTGATTTCATCCCTCCCAATTAGCCTTTTAATAGCTTAAATTTTCATCCTTAACTCCCCACCTTCTCTCAAGGCTTCATACTAAACATTTAGATCTTATAATTTTTAAATACCATAACTAAATAGGTAAAATAAAATAAAATAAAGTTTCTTCTATCAACCATTTTTAATTTAACTTACTAACCATTCTAACACACATCTAGATTCATAAACATATAATATATTTTAACTAACTTTTACATACTGTAAATAATTACAGTACGACAATGCTTTGTATCTGTTTATGCATTGGACTTCAGACAACTTGCTTCTGATATCAATTGAGGAGAAGAAGCGTTGTCTTGTTGTAACAAGTTTATATAGTGAAAAGTATGAATAAGGATAAATTCTACTTAATACTTAGTTATCTTGATTTATTAGAAACTTAAGGTACTTAAGAAAAGATTTATAAAAGCCTCTTAGATTAATTCTTGCTCTAATAGCTAAAAGTTAAAAGTTAGTTATTAAAAATTTCTTCTAAGTTGTAAAAACCGATTCACAGTTTTTAAAAAAGCCATAAGTTAATAAAAATAGAATAAGAGAAGTAAAAGTTAGTATAGTAGATGCCAAGGTTGAGTTGAGGATAGGAATAAGTTTAAAAATCCTTAAAATAAGTTAGATCAATATTTGGAGGATGACCATACATGAGACAGGGTCAAAATCAGACCTTTAGCCACGTAAACAACCACCAAAGGCAGGGATTTCAAACATTTGCAGATTGGCAAGTATGGTTTGGAAGAGGGTTTTGAGCTTGTTCTAGAGGAAAATAGTTTTTTTTCATAGGATTTGCAAGGACAGAGCAATGATTATTCAAAATCAGGGTTTACATTGACGATTTGGGTTTTAAGTAAGAAAGTAAGGGCTAGCACTTTTCATTGCTTTGTGCAATTGGTGCAACATCTATGGTCGCAAATTGGACAATGTCTGATTGATTAGATAGGCTAAGAGTAGAAGAAGTCTTGTAACAATCTAATAGTGTGACTGGGAGATATTTGCTCATTAGTACGATAAGGTACCGAGAGTAGGCAGTTTGAAATTGTTTAGGGATTTCACAATATCTAGAGATCTATTTGTCAAACATGGTGAAAATTAGCATAGTGTTAAAAGTCGCAAAGACCAAGCTATATGCCAAGTTTGAATCAAAATTAACAATTGAAGAAGGAGAAGTTGTTGCTGGCATATCTGCATCAAACTTTGAATAAGAGACCGAGAGACACTAGTGCAAAATTTTGGCATTATCTTACAATTTGTAAGTTAGATTGAACTGAAATTTTCTATGCATATAGATAACTTATAGTGGTATTTGTATAAACAAATTTGTATCAAGTAGATGGTTAGATTAGGAGTTATAGCTTTTTGAAGCTCACTGATTAAGATTAAGATTTGGGAAGAAAATCTAAGTTGCTTTATTATAAAGATAATATAGCAATTAGAAATATGTGTGGTTGAGATTACTAATAAGAGTATTTTTGAGCACTTTATATGAGATTTAAACACTTTTATATTAAAATTTGGATTTTGTTCTTCTTATATGGAGTGAAACCTATTAGGATTTCTTGCAATTTATAAACACAACTTTACATTCCACAGCCAAGTGCCCAGTGCATTTCCAAACCAAACAACACATAATATGACAATGCTCGTGAATCAATTTTATTGAGGACTCAGAGATGATGTTGTCGGAGTAGAGAGAATTTGCCTTAAAAAAGCGCTGGGCTTCTGGCTGCCACTAATTACTCAAGTAAATTCCAAGTATAATAAAATCTCCAAGTTTATATAAAAGAGATCTTTATAGGGCTATTACACCCAATACATAAGCCTAATTTCCTCAAACCACTCAAAACATAACAAAATACTCTAAACCCTCATTTCCCCATAGGAAGGGAATTTTTTCCAAATTTCAATAACCCATAATTTTTAATCCAACTGTCCAAATCTACTTCAAATTTACAAGAAGTACTGATGTATTCTTCACAACTACCACCACTAATTTCAACTGTCGATTCATTATCAATCTTTAGATATCGCCAAAATCCTAGCAGTAGCTTTAAACCCTTATTTACAAACACCTGTGTACTAAATTCTTCATATCTCACAATCTAAAAGTTCAAATACTATGAAACTTTGATGTATAGCTTCTTAGCATAATCATACACCTTCTTAGAAATTTTGAGACAAAAATTCGTCCAGAAACTCAAGATATGACAAACCTCATCACTATCAACAAAACGGCCTACTTACTGCCTTGGAATTCGATCTACTGACTTTGACTCCCAATAACTCCTTCTTTAGAACTCCAAATGTAGAAATTCTTCCACATTAGGTATAGAACTTGAAATCCCCTCTCTAGCCGCACCTTTCGATCTCCAAAAGTTTTCATACAACTCCTCCAATCCTCAAAAGAGTGACAGTATGTCTTATATTGACACCTTATCTTCAAATGGCTATAACTTCTTTACCCTAACTCCAAATCCTCTAATTTTTGTACACAGATTGTACCCAAAATCCTAAACTTTACAACCCTAGTCTTTGTTTTTCTAATGGCCTCCTTGAAGTTGCCGAAACCCTTGTTAAGGTCGCGGGCAGCCTCCTCAAAGCCCATTGGGCATGGTATTCGACCAACAGAGATGAAGTTTCCCATTCCTTGCCTTCATCCGACCATGCCTTCATTTCATCCCTTCCAATTAGCCTCCTACTAGCTTATATTTTCATCCTTAGGCTCCCACCTTCTCTCAAGGCTTCATACTAATCATTTAGATCTTATAATTTTTAAATACCATAATCAAAACATGTAAAAATAAAATAAAGTTTCTTCTATCAATCCCTTTAATTTATTTTACTAACCATTCTAATATATATCTAAATTTATAAACATATTATGATTTTTGAGTGGATTTTACATACTGTAAGCAATTTTAGTACGACAACGTGAAGGATTTATTCCTATCTCTATCCGACTTACAAACACTCAACAAAGCAATCACCCAAACGGTGAAGTGTGACAATTGGCTTTTTCAACAATGTCAAGTCCATTATTCCAGAGCTACACAGTATCCACAAAGAAACCAGTTCTATTCGGCTGCTCCTATCAAGAATGTAGAAGCTCAATTTGAAACAGAAGACATGTAAATCAATACGATACGTTTGAAGCCCTTTATAGTTGAAGAAAAGAAGCGACGATTTGAGCAAAACTTGTGCTTATATTGTAGAGAGACAAGCCATAAAGCTAAAAATTGTCCTAGAAAACAGATTCCTCGAACACCAAGACTCAAGAATACAAGCGTGCAGGAAAATAAGGACGCCCAGCTATAATAGGAATCGTGCGGCTGGGCATCTCAACACCCCAAATTAATCAAGGTCTCTTTCTCTCAACTCAATCTTCTCATTGCTTTACGGTACCTTTATTTTTTGGTATTCAAAAATTGTAAACCAATGCTCTACTAGACTCAAGAGCATCTACTTGCTTTTTAAATGAAGGGTTTGCCAAGCTTCACAAAATTTCTCTTGTGAAGAAAGTAAAGCTTGTCCATATAGAAGTTATAGATGGCCAATCTTTGTCTTCTGGCAATGTTACTCATGAAACTAAACCGTTGAAAGTACATCTTGAAAATCATGAAAGTAGCATTGTGTTTAATATTATCAAGACCTCTTCATGTCCAATCATTTTGGGACTATCCTGGCTTGATAAATATAACCCATTGATAGATTAGAGGTTGCAGAAAGTGACATTTCCAACAAAATCCTTGAAGGTAGAACCTACCAAGATAATGTCTAGAAATAAACCCTTGTTTATAGGTGCGAGTGCCTTCATGAAGGAAGTCAAGAATAATACACTTGTTGTCATCTTTGCAATGCCAGCTCGAGAAGATGCAACTCTTACTTTGGTTATTTTAGAGTATTATGAAGAATTCAAAAATGTCTTTGAGAAGAAGAATGTTGACATGCTATCAGAGCATCGACCATAGGATTGTGCTATAGATCTCCAAGAGGGAGCACAACCACCATTTGGCCCAATGTATAATTTATCACAAGACGAGCTCTCAGCATTGAAGGATTATATTGAAGAGAATCTTGCAAAGAATTTCATTTTGCATTCTAAATCTCCAGCATGTGCACCTATCCTCTTTGTGAAGAAGAAAGATGGTTCATTACGAATGTACGTGGATTATCAAGGCTTGAATAAGATCATTATGAAGAATTGATATCTATTACCACTAAAGATTAGGGTTGGATAGGGCTTCTGTGATAACTAAAGATCCACCAATTGGATCAATGTAATTTTTAGTATGCTCATAGAAGACTTGTAGGTTGAGCTACACACCAAGTTTGAGCTGAAGTTAACAGTGAAAAAAGGAGAAATCACCACTGGAGTTTCTGCATCAATCTTCAAGTTGGTGGCCGAGTGTCATCAATGCGCTTTTTGGAAATTTTCTTAAAATCTGTAAGTTGGATTGGACTAAATATTTTTGAGCATATAAAAGGCTTATACCAGCATTTGTGTGCAAAATTTTATACTAAGTGGACGATTTGATTAAAAATTATAGCTTTTCAAAGCTCACTAATTAGAATTAGGACTTATAAATAAAAATAAAAATTGCTTAATTATAAATGAAACGAGATAATTGAGGTATATGTATGGTTGATTTTAGTAAGAGGAGTGTTTTTAAACACTTTTGAATTGAAGCTCAAATTATATTCCTTATACATGGGTGAAACCTATTAGGGTTTCTTGAGTATTTGTAAACAATATTTTACCTTCTACAAGCAAGTGCCCGATGCATTCCCAAACGAGACAACACATAATACGACAACGGGTTATTATATTTTAAAGATCGACTATATATTCCAAAAGGATAAATTTGACTTCATATTCATTAATCTCAATATGACTTCCCAGTTGCAAGTCACTTCAGATTCAACAAAATAATGGACCTTATTTCTCGAGACTTTTGGTGGCTCCAAATGTGGAAGGTATTTAAGAACTTTGTGCTATCATGTGACCTTTGTTTAAGATCAAAGAATCCTCGACATCGCCCTTATGGGCTTTTACAACCACTACCAATTCCAAAGCGACCATGGTCTTCAGTATCTATGGACTTCATTACAGATTTGCCACCTTCTACAACATTTGATGCTATCTATATGGTGGTAAATCAGTTTACAAAGATGACACATTTTGTTCTATGTAGAAAAATAACTTCTGGTGAAGAAACAGCAAGATTTTTTATTGACAATATATATATCGGTATCATGGTTTATCGGATGACATTATTTTGGACTGAGGGCCTCAATTTATATCAAAGTTTTGGAGGTTGCTTTTTGACATAATAAGGATAGATATCAAACTCTCTTCTGTCTTCCATCATCAAACCAATGGTCAGACAAAGCGAGTTAACTAAATCTTGGAGCAATATTTACAATGTGCGATCAACTATCAACAAGATGATTGGACTACATATCTACTATTAGCGGAATTTGTGTACAACAATTCGGTCCATGCCTCAACCCAACAAACACCTTTTTTTGTAAATTATGGATATCATCCAAAACTCGATTTGTTGGGTAAATTCAAAGATAAAAATCTAGCAGTTAAAGATCTTGCAAAGCATTTAAAGGAGATCCGGACCACCTTGAAGCTTCAGTTACAAGTAGCTCAAGAATCGTACAAAACTTTTACAGACAAATTTTGGAAGGATTCTCCTGCTTTTTAAATTGGAGGTAAGGTTTGGCTCTTATGACGAAACATTAAGACCACTCAATCTTACTATAAGTTGGATTATAGGAGATTGGGACCATTTTGCATTCATGAGCAAATCAATCCGGTGGCTTATCGGCTGAAACTACCCACATCTATGAAGGTACATCTAGTCTTTCATGTTTCTCTTTTAGAAGCTTATAGCAAATCAACTTTACCAAGGCGGTGTCGTGTTGTAAATCATAACATAGTGTAAAAAACATAAAAGAATGCATTAAAATAAAAAGATTAAGATTAGAAGAAAGGTTGATAGACAATTAGTAGTAAGAAGATACAATGGAAATTTACCTTAAAAAGTGAAATTTCTTCAAGTTAGTAAAAAGAAAAAGGTTGAGGAAGTGGAAAAGACATGGGCTAAGAGGTCTTTTTGACCAAGAGGATAAAGAAGACCAGGAGGGAGATGACAAGGAAGGGTCGTGAAGAAGAAGGAGGAGAGTTTTTTTTGGAGAGATAGGGTTTCTTTTTGATAGGCAGTATACGTTTTTGTGTGTAGAAGAAGCTTAGAGAGGATTTTAGGTGCGAGTTTTTGTGGGTTTGTAGTAGACAAGATAAGAAACTCATAGAGACAATTCTCATGTCTTTTGATTAAGTATCAAGGGAGATATGAGTCGTGAAAGTTGTAGGTGTTTAAGACTAGGGCAGAGAGGGTTACAAACTTTCGGGCCTTGGTTCTTAGAAACCACTTACACTTTAGTGGCGAAATTTGTTGGGTTTTTGTTTCTTATAGAGTTAACTACTTTGTGTTAAAATCTCAAGTCAATATGACCTCTAAGCAAAGAGTTATGAGTGAAATTGTAACCGGTTTGAATGAAAAGAGAAATAGAGTGAAGGCAAGGTTGAGGGTTTGTATGGGCAGTGCATGTATGTGGGTTTTTTTGGGTATAAAGAGAATTAAGAGACGAATTTGAGTGTGAAATTTGATAGACATAATCTATGTAAGTTAAGGAAGAGATGAGAGCAAGTTTGATACTCATTAGTCTTATAAATAAAATGTTATGCTCTTTCAAAGTGATAGGGGTCTATCTCCAAATCAGTGAAGTTTGAGAGAGCATAACTTTGTGATCAGAGTAGTATTTTGAGTAAAATTTGTTGGGATTTGTAGATATATGAGTCTATTAAGTTGTGTAAAAAATTTATTGCTATTGGAGTTATATTCGAGGAGTTATGAGGAAAATTGTAGTCAGATCTAGAGTTGTTAGAAGGCAAAATTAAAGAAGAAGGATGGAACCTATTACTCAAGTTTGGAGAAGGCTCTTGGAGCAATATTTGGAGGGTGTTTACAACATGAGATAAGCTATAAGCCTACCAAATTTCAGCACTTAGGTCTTCTTTAATGAAGAGCAATGAAGGTGTGAAGCAAAGGGGGTCTAGAATCAAAGGCAGCATGGAGGGATTACTTTGACAACATGGTTCTCTCTAACCACATGAGCTATAATCAAAAGGTTTATGGGGTTTGTTTCTTTACTCTCTTAAGTACCTCGTGTCCAAATTTTGCTTCAATTGATATGATATCCTAGGGTTTATGAGCAAAATTGAAGGCGGGTTTCTAAAGGGAGAATATATTAGGATCAATAAAGTATGTTTTTATATAAATTCTTCAATTTTATGAACTTTATGAATCTCATCTTGCACTTAAGAAACTAGAGGCAAAAAAGACCTAGTGTTTCTTAGGGCTAAGACTCTCACCATGACAACGGCATCGACCTCGAGGTGAAGAATTGGAAGAACCAAGAAGATGTCAAAGAATATCAAGTAGCAAGTCACTCATGATTGTTTTTGAAGCTAAACTAGCTCATAAAAGTAGTAGTGAAATGATATTTTCAGGCCACTTCTACAATGAAGATACAGAAGTTCAAGCATGGTCTCAAGTAGAAGATGTTGGTCATTATCGGTGGCTACAAGGATCCATGAATCATCTGCCTCATGAACGACAACTGGAATATATTGCAGAGATTATGTGCCAAATCTTTGATTTTCTATGTTTGTGAGCATACATCTCAAATGGCTTCTTGGAGACTTTAAATCTAGAGGAAGAGGTGATGTCAAGGACATACTTATCAGAATCTTTTAGAATATTTTAGAAGGTTCTTAAAATTCTCTAAAACCTCTCAAAATCTTCTAATATCTTCCTAGTTAATAGAAGTTGCTTGAGAAGCTTCTTAATTAGTGGAAGTTGCTTGAGAAGCTCCCTAATTGGAGGAAGTTGTGTGAGAAGCTCCCTAGTTGGAGGAAGTTGCTTGAGAAGCTCCCTAGTTGGAAGAAGTTGCTTGAGAAGCTTCCTAGGTAAGAGTATATATTGGAGTCAAGGCTGAAGAGTTCTTTAGTCTCGACAACACATCTCTTGGAGCTCTAGCTCACCTCTATGATGTTGTTTCTTGTACTCATGTGATGAATCTAGTTCTTGCCAGTTCTTCTTGAATTTTTTGTTTAGACTTCCAGTCTATATTTTGCGTCCGTAATAGACTCAACTCCAACCATTTCTATATCTTCACTTCTTGCTAATCTTATTGCTTCTTGTGGTGGTAAATTGAGTTGATGCATTACAAGCATTAGCTCTCTCATTTGTTCTTGTATTTTTGCCATTGCACTCTTCATCCCCGCAAGCTTTGCCATAATAATATAATAGGAAGGAAAGTATCTATTTTCACTTCAAAAAATACAAAATAACACATTCAAAAGAAAAAATTCTAGAAACAATATCAGTTTAGAAGTGGGTACTCCACAACTTCTAATATGCTTATGTCTTATCAAGAGAAAGGAATAATCAACTCTTAATCAAGAAAAGACAAAGCTCTGATATTGTATGTGTACTCTTGTCAATCTATGAAAGACAAGAACTTAATGAAAGCAAATAAACATATGAAACTTCTATTAAGAAGTATAACAAAATAGAAGTAAGGAAGTATGTATATTAAAAGAAACTAAAATGGCTATTGCTACAAGACTAGAAAACTATAGACTCTTGAAACTAGACTAGAAGCAAGAAAGGAGTTAACAAGAATGAAGAAGGCTTCACTCTTGCCTCTATAAATACTATCTAACTAAGAGCTATGTGGTGGTATTCTATAGAACCTCCTACACATGTCTAATTTGCAAGACACGTGTCAAACTTGTACAACAAGTTTCTCACATGTATGCCATATACTTGACTTGTTTCACAAGCTACCAATATGTGCGCCATGTGACTATGTTGTTGACCAAGTTTCTAACCTATCAATCACCTATAGACATATATAAAGGTGATTCCGCATTTATAAAGCTTCTAAGAAGCTTCTTTATCAGATATTATCAAATCATCTTATTTTACCTATTTCTATTGGTCTATATTAATTAGATAGTAACTGGAATAAATCTTATATCTGTGACACCTTGTGGTAGTTGATCGACTTATAAAGATGATTCATGTCATTCTTTTCAAGAAGATTGCGTCTAGTGAAAAAATAGCAAGGCTATTTCTTTACAATATATATTAATATCATGGCCTTCCAAATGATAGTGTATTTGATTGAGATGTCTTTTTGAAATATTCATATTTAAGTTTTAGAGATGTCTTTTTGAAATATTGAAGGTAGACATTAAACTTTCTTTGGCTTTCCATCCTTAGGTTGATGGCCAAATAGAACAAATTAATGAAATTTTGAAGTAGTATTTACAATGCAACATCAACTATCAACAAGACAATTGGATCTTCTATGTATTGTTAGGGAAGTTTATATATAATAATATTATTTATGCTTCAATTTAACAAACATTGTTTTATTCCAACTATGAATATTATTTGAAGCTTGATCCATAGATTAACCCAAAGAACAACAACCTAGTAGCTAAAGGATTTACAAAGCATCTATCGCAATACCAAACAACCTTGAAGCTTGAATTATAAGCAGCCCAAGATGCTTTCAAGGCATCTGTAAATAAATTCAAAAATCAAATTATTTTTTATATTGAAAATAAGATATGGCTTTTTTGACGGAATATCAAGACCAAGTGGCTATACAATAAGCTAAACTATTGGAGGTTATGACCATTTTTTATCTAGAAGCAAATTAATCCAATGGCATATCATTTGGAATTATTATCTTTTATACTTGTATATTTAGTTTTTTATATTTTTCTTCTTGAATTTTATAGAGAGTCACATATTTTGGAAAGAATACAATAATTATTGCCTAATATCAAAATCAAAGACCATAAAGAATACAAGGTTGAAAAGGTACTTGATTTATGGCAAAGGTGGGACAAATTAAAATATCTTGTTCATTGATAGGACTATGATATTAATGAGTATACATAGAAATTAGCTAAAAATCTTGCCAATATACCTCAAATAATACAAGAATTTTATCAATTATATTCTCACAAATCCAAACATGTTTGATGATAACTTCTTGGTGAAGATTGGATTTGAAGAATACTTATAAGATAGAGAGAGTTAAACTAAAGCTTTCATCAATATATAGTCATTTGTTCTGAGATAGAATAAAATGATAGAAGCAACTCAATCACCATATCAAACCTCCAAGCATGGAAAGAATAAGATTCAAAAGATTCACTTACTATGCAAGCTTTGAATAAACGAGTGTAGTTTTTACAACCTTCAATTAAACAAAGTAAGGACGATACATTTTAGTGCCAAATATGACATTAGTTGGAGCCATTAGAAGCAAGATCCAACCATGCAAGTCTTGATTCTAATGCACGAGCTTTAATGAAATTGCTTGAGTTTAGAAAGGTGAATCCTTCTAAGTCTGAGATCTTGTTTGGAGGATGTTTTCAAGGCCAAAATAGAGATGAGATCCTTAGATGAGATGTTTCAACAGCAAAAGTACTAGCTCAAGGCCATAGATAATTTCTTCAAAGATTAGTAGAACTTATTATCTAAGAATTAAAAATAAAATACATAGCTTCATTAATCCAACATATTCTTGATTTTTTATGTATATATAAAGATTGAGCTCTTCTTAAAACTTGTCGCTAGAGAAAGAGGTGATATTAAGGACATATTCTTTGGAGGTTAACAAAACCTTTTAGAACATTTCAGAGATTCTTAAATGAATGAAAGTTCATTAAGAAGCTTTATAGTTGGTAAAAATAGCTCGAGAAGCTTCTTATTTAGAAAAAAGAGCTCGAGAAGCTTCCAAGTTGGTAGAAGGAGATTGATAAGCTTCCAAGTTGGTAGAAGGAGATTGACAAGCTTGCAAGTTGGTAGAAGGAGCTCTAGAAGCTTCTCAGTTGGTAGAAGCTGCTCGAGAAGCTTCTTAGTTTGATAGAAGCCACTCAAGAAGCATTCTAAATAAGAGTATATATCGGAGTCAAGACTGAAGAATTCTTCAATCTTGACAATATATCTCTTGGAGTTCTAGCTCATCTTTCTTGATATTATTCATGTATTTATCTAATTAATTCAAATTCTTATTGGTTTTTTCTTGAAACCTTTTTCTAGTTCAAGTCTTTTGCTTTATATTCTTGTATCCTTGACATATACGAGTAAAAAGAATATTTTAATTAATTACTATTTTCTACTTATTATAAAAGTCTATGAATATAAAAGATATATTAGATAAAAATTCTAATTCAATGATATTTCAAAGTATCGTTGCAATGGCTAGCACATTATTTTTGTATCAAAAATTAAAACATAGGCTTAAACCTATTATATCTTGTTATATTACAACTAACCAAGCTGCTTAGAAGCACACATGTTTTTGCTTCTATAATTAATATTCTATAAATTTTTAATACTATTATATAAAAAATCTATATAATCTTTAATATCCAATATAAAACATATAATTTTTTAATACATGATATGATTATTTTTGACCTTGAATCCAAATTGGACATAATAATAAAAACCTATGACTCAATTTATAAAAAAATCTAATTAAACATATAAAAATAAAATGCTAATATATAATTTATATAGATTAAAATATATATTTTATTACAAATAAATAATAAAGGTTTTTAAGCCATATTTTTAAAACAATAAAAAAAAATAAACACAAATCTAATTGCAAAGAGAGCCAAAATAAAATACATTGTCCATTTCTCTTAGTACATAAGTTTTTCAATTCAAACTTCAATTAGGTAGTCAATTGGTTTTTTTTGTCTTAAAAATTAATAAGCTAAGTTCTTTCAAACTTAACTAGAACAACAAACATTATATTAATGCAATATTAAAAGTTTACACAACTTGTTATAAAATAGGTTCTTATGGCACTAAATAAATATTAAATATTTACTCTCTTGGCATATCAAGAATTTTATTTAGTCCTAGCTTTTTACTTACATATGGATTTAGGACTAAAATCAACCTTGTAGCTTTTAATTAGTTCTATATAAATCCATTATCTTTACATGTCTTCTCTAATAATCTTTTCTATGATTAAAAAAAGCCTTTTTAGAGACAATATTAATAAGCGCCCAACCAAGTTACATCAAATTATAGCAAAAGATTTTAGATATTATATTAAGTCATCCAAATTTTTAATTAATTGTCTATGAAGTTACACATTCTATGATATAATATCAAAAGATGAAACAAAATTGATAAAAAAAGTTAATTTAAGAAATAATTTATATATTTTTTAATTATGATACAAAATTTTATTTTTTGAAAAATATTTGTATAGCAATATCCATGCAAAAGATCTTGTAATATTTACATTATAATAAGAAGAATCATATTTTTATTTTAAAGATAAGACTTTGTTGTAATTATACAAAAGACAAAGCTAACAAAGAAGAGGTATGCATTTATAATAGCTCTTTTTTGAAGCACATAAATTCTTTAACTAACTCTCTTATAGGTAATAGAATTTTATGGATCAATTTAATAATACCTCCATTATTTCTTTATTCACAAAAGATATTTGTATAATTAATAAATTCTATAAGTGGAATCAAATTAAGAATCTTTATCAATCAATTAAGATTGGATCTTAGATCAGAATAAAAATATGATTAAATTAATAAAAGACAAGTTATTCACATACAACAAAGATCTTTTCATTATAGAATAATTAATATAAGAAGACTTAGAAAGAAACTTAGATTTAATAGATATATATATATATATTTAAAAATATGTAATAAATTTTTATATTTAAAATATTTTATCCTATCCACAACTTAGAATATAGAATTAAAATAATTAGAATCTTCTCAAACCATCTTGTAATAAATCTAATAGTATAATTAGTTACATCTTACAAACTTCTTACTTATTATAAACTTTATATACTATTTTTATACCAAAAGTTATCCAAAATATCATTTAAAATTTATTGATTGGCTTAAAAGAAGCTTTTATATATTATAAGATTTTGCACAACTATTTGCTTCTATAGAAAATTTAGCAAAAGCTAATTTTTTAAATAAAAATATATTAAAAAATATTAGAAAATATCTAGAGTAAACTTCATATCATCTTTTATAATATTAAATTCTAAAAAAAACTAAAATTTTAATAATAATAACTTACTAAAAAACAAAATTCTAACAAATCAAATTTAGAATCAAATAGATAAATAAAATATATACTTGCTTAAAGAAATTCTTAAAAGTTTTTAAGTTTTTAAGTTTTTAAGTTTTTAAATTCTATGACTAAAATTGATAATCTAAAAGATAATAATAGTATCTAAATTTCTAATGGGCTAAAAATAATATATGGAACATCAAAGTCTCTTTAAAATTTGTATGCCTCTTTTAATTCTCATCTTAAATTAAATATAATTTTTGATACAACCAAAATAATATATTTTTATAATATTAAATATAGAATTAGAATCATATTATATTAAATATTATATTTTAAAAATAATTTAAAAAATATAAAAGTCCTAAAAAAATAATAAGGCCCCAAGCATAGATGATATTGTAATTAAATTCTTCAAGACCTAGTCTATTATTCACAATGATTGTGCAAAACTTATAATAGATTCTATAAAGTGAAGTGTCTTTTTTAAAACCATGGTTATAAGCCTAATTATCTTAATCTTAAAGACAAAAATGAAATTAGTGAAAAATTTCAAATCAATTATTTTATTGAATATTATTTATAGTTATTTTTTTTTAAATCTTAAAATTAAAGATTTAGTTAAATAAAGTAATTTAATTTATCAAAAAAGAATAATATTTTAAAAAAATTAAGATATATTTTAGATAATATAATTTTTGTTTATAGAATTTTTTTATTTAAAAAAATCTTCCAAATATAATCTATTAATTTTAAAGTTCAACTTTATTAAGATTTATGACTAATTTATTTAAAATATCATCTTCAATGCCAAAAAAATAATTGGAATTAATTCTAGTTTTATTAACATGTCAAGATTTTTAATTAAAAAAGTCAAAACTATAATCAAAAAATATAACATGTTATTAAAATAATTTCTATATACAAAAAAAATAAGACAAGATTGTCTTTACATCCATGGATATTATTTATTGTGGATAAAATTTTAAACTTCAAATTAAAAACTATAATATAATATAATACAATCAAAGATATTTTTTTGTATAATATTTTTAATTAATTTATAATAAGCTAATATGCACATTACTTAATTATCTTCTTAAAAAGTTAATAATGCAATGTAGACTTAGTTCTATAAACTATCTTTGCCTTCAACTTAGCTTTAGGCTTCAATATCAATTAATATAAATTTGATGCAATGTAATACTTTCATGCCCCATAATTCTCATGAACAAAATAAATAAATAAATGAAAAAAATAAATAAATGAAATAGGCTATACCTAATAAGATTTATACTTATACATAATTTCTTCATCAAAAGAATACAATAACATTTAAAAGTTTGGTGCCCTAATTACTTACACTTGATATAAAAACTACTCATTGTAAACTATATCATCCTTGTTTGTGCTATCTACTTTATGATGGTGTAAAATGACTTTCTAAAAATAATAATAAATCATCCACCATCTTAAGAGAAATTTCTTATGGATAAGAAAAAGAAACCAACACTAAGACTTAAAGATTGTAGCACAAAGCTAGCCAATATATTCAAAGAGGGGTCTTAATTTTGTTTAGATCCTAAAATAACCCTCACTATATTATTAGTCAAGTGGATAATTAAAAAAATTATAGCTAGTTAATTTGATCTATTGACCATATTTAAGTTTACATCATTTCAATTATAATTTATCAAAAAATCAAGAAAATAGAATATATATATATATATATATATATATATATATATATATATATATATATATATTTGAGGTGACTAAATCCATGTGTAAATTTACAACTAATTCAAAAGTTCAAAAACAAATTCTAAAAAAATATAAAAAAATAATTATCAAAGAATTATACTATATATTATTATTATTATTATTATTATTTTTAATGCCTAATAATTTGTTCTTATATAAAGAAGAACTAAAATTATTTGACTCTCTCAATCAAAGGCCAATGCCTTCCATTTTTACAATAATAGCATATTACAAATCAAACATATCTAATAATATAAAAAATAATCAATTGTAACATTGATAGAAAAAAAAAAAAAAAAAAAAAAAAAAAAAAAAAAGAACAAAACTAAACAAAAAAATATTAAAAAATACAAAACATAATTTAGATTCTACAAAATAAAAAAATAAAATAAAATAGAATCTATAAACACTTATTTATCAAATTATTCTAGCCTTGTGGATTCTAATCCTTTTTTGGATTTTTTTTTTTTTTTTTTAATTATCAAATAGCTAAAAATCTTCTATAGTGAAGATATTACATGGCTCTTCTTAATATTTTAAAAATTGATAGGATAGAAATCTAACAAAGATAGACATATGTTTAATACTAAAAATAAATAACCTTAAAGAATCTTCACTATAGTAAAAGAAACTTGTATGCTAAAAAAAGATCTATTTTTAAAAATAATCAATTCTCTTTATAATTAATCAAACATAAACTATTTCAATCATCTTTTTTTAAAAAAAATTGTAGAGTTATTAAATAGAAAAAGCCTCCAAAAAACAAAGATCTCTTCAATCATTTATTTTTTATCGTTTTACAAGTTGGACTAAGACTTAAAAGACTTCTCTTGACTTGACCTATGTAATATGGGTGAGTATAATGCTAAGAATGGTTGGAAACTATTCTAGGTTTGTATCCTTTCAATTTAGAATCCTATGTAGATTGTGGCCTTCTACTTTCAAATTTCTCTTAAATAGGTTTTTTTAAAAATAAATTAAAGCCAAAAAAAGGTCTACTTCATTTTGATTCATTTGATACAAATGAGATAGTAGTAAATTCCTAAAGACATCAAATAGGACCTAAAATTGATGGCAATTGTACTCTTTGTATCTTCCACAATAATAAAAATTGGTCTTCACTATTTTTGGAAGTATTGTGCAATATAAAGAGTTTGAGAGAAGGACACCAATATATTCCACCAATTATGCTTCCATTGGCCTATATAAAGAGCATGGCCAACCTTCACCGTACAAAAAGTGATCTTTAGCAAAAAGTTTCATTAAATCTAAGATTTGAAAATTTTATGGCCCCTACTTGTCAATGTAATCTTTTGGACAATTTGAAAGCAATGCAATGCTAAAATCTTTATAAAATAAATTTGATAAAACATCATAATAAAACCTTGTCTTATAAAACATGATAATGATAGCTTATATTAAAAATAAGTAAGTAAATAAATAAAAGTAATAATTAAAAAGAATACTATATTTTAAAAAAATTATAAAAGTTTAAATTAGAAAGAATAAATTATGTATTATAAAAATAAAACATGCTATTAAATGGAAAATCTTTCTACCCTCAAAGGCCCATATAATCCACCAAGTCTTTTACTCTTGACATAAACCCTTTTTATTTTCTTAAAAAAATTTAAAAAAATTTAAAAATTTAACTACTTTTATTGCCACTCACTAAGATGATTTTTAATCAACATTCCAAGCACATTATCATGATTTTAAACAAAGAAGTTGACAAAATGGCAAAGAATTAAGTTGGGTGGTAGCAATAAAAGAATGGAGGAAAGGCAGGAGCGAGAAGGGGAATTAGGGCTAGAGGGTGCCAGGTGGCGGTGAGGTGGCGGGGTGGTGGCAGGGGGCGTACCACAGGCCGTGGCTAGGGTTGCGTCGGAGTGGGCATTTCAATACGTTGCGGGGGATTATCTGGACCGCGAGGGATGGCGACAATGGCCAGCCTCGCGAGCATTGCCGCTTTTGGTCTCGCGGTGGGGCCACCGAATGCACGGACTTCGAGAGCCTGCATCGCGCCCGCCACGCCACCCCCACTATTGCTCCGGATTTCGCTCCTTCGTTGCCACGTTCCGGTGCGCCTCGCTTCTGTCAAGTCTGCGACGCTATATACCCTCGCCCCCGACCACTCCCTCCTACGATATCCCGTTCTCCGTATTCTTTGGATTCGCGCGCTGCCGAGGGTCACACGATTCTGTAGTTTGTCATATCTTGTTTAAGCGGTTCCGTCTCTCCGTCTCTGAGATCCCGCTGTCCACACTCTGTGGGTGTGCAACTTGTCGATGATCTATCGATTCAGGGACTTGTCATATCGTGTCTCGAGTGCTCTAGCGCAGGAGATTGCTGCTGCTGCTGCTGCTGCTGCTGGCGTTGTGGAGCTGTCAGATTTTTGGGTACTGGAAGAGCATTCTTGATTTGGGAGGTTTCTGGAGCTCCGTGTCCTTGGAGATATCTGAAGTTAATTTTGGGTATGTGCTGGTTCACCTCTTTCTCTATGTGATTTTGCATGGTATGCAGCACTGGTTTGTTGGTTGCTGCGGCTTAGCGTTAATTGCAGGAGGTTAGACTAGTGAATTTTTTTAAAAAAATTGGTTAGGCGTTCGTAGTGTCACAACTTGATATACTTCGCAAAATTTCAGCAGGTAGTGGCAGTGAGGTTAGTTCATGAAGTTGATTGGTTGTTACGTGGTGTACAATTGATTATTCTCATACAAAATGCGTAAGCTTCTCTGATGCGGTTCATGATTTGGATGGTTCTTCCTCTCTTTCTGCTTCTTCTGAATTCCAGGGATGTGTGTGTGTTTGTGTGTTTGTACAGGCGTTCTTACGCTGCAGAATTGTCTACTACTGCAGACCCCAGAGATTAACGCAAGCTTGCCGAGATGTCGAGCTCCTACAATGAGGTACGTACTACGCAGAGACTTGGGTGGAGCGGGGGCGGTTTTCTAAGAAATTATTAGGTGCACCTGAGAGCTTGTAAAGACAATAATTTGTTATCTGACGAAGAGTAGCACGCTTCAAAAGTAGTGGTTTATCTGAAGAGTAAGGGAGGGATAGAATATCAATCTGGACGATGGCGACTTTCAAACTATTGAATGATCTTTAGCCGTTAATTTTGTCTTAGTTCTTGGATAATAGACTCAAACGTATAGCTGTCACGCAATTTCAAGCTAATTTCAAGCATGGGTGCTTCTATGCTGAGTTTGACTAAAGTTCAAAGTGATACATGGTTATTGCTAACTCTATAAGAATCAATTGCAAGGTTCCCATCGAAAATCGGTTCAATAAAATCCCAGACAGTCAGTTAGAAGGTTGTCTTGCACATCTAAATCGCCACACTGGGAGTAAAGAAACTTATCGCACGTCTGTGAAACAGATCAGAATCTAACTCCTGCATTTCCTTCGGTAATCCCGTGAAATCTGGCCAACATCAAGTATAGAAGACAAACCAAACCATCTGTGTTTAGCTACGTTGATCATGAAACTGTTGTTGTATGTTGGCGTGCACCGTGCTGAACGTGTGTAATAATAGACTAATGCGTATTGCTCTGGCAGATGTACTATGGGAGACCCATTGATCCCCTGTATCCTCCCTCTCGGTTACACCATCCGTTTTACGACTCTTCAATCGGTCGACCAATGCTGCCAGTATGTCTTCCATCCCTTCAGTTCACATGTGCGGATATGTATATTTCTTTCGTGTTTGTTCAATTAATGTAATTTTTCAGGTATCCATCTACGCATTCATTCTGTAGAGATTATTCTGATGTGATATGAAAGTAGATAATAACCATTACGCTGATCGACATATTTTAGCATTGTCCTCGCTCTTTTTTATTGACAAATGTATTGAAATGCTCAGGATGTCCAGTTCAGAGTTCCCATGGAGAATAGGCGAGACGTTGACAAGGTGAAAGACGCTCTGGACATTGATGGTGGGTACCCTTGTAATTTGCTCAGCTTATGATTCTTGTCTCTGCATTGTATTACCAGATATGAAATGGATCTATGAAAGTATGTATTCATTTGATATGATACAATCATATAGAAACTTGTATGTCATTTCTGTCACCCAGAACTTTTGGGATGATGAGCAATTCAGTGAATCTGTCCATGAGCACTGGTCTCATATACTTCCATATGTCCACAGGTGTTCGGTCTGTGGATTGCGACCCTGTGACTCAGACTGTAACAGTCTCCGGCAATGTGCCTTACCACCGGCTTCTAAAGAAGCTGAAACATGTCAAAAGGCGATCAAAGCTCATTAGCTTCATCCCCGACCACCCTTACAGCACTTACGACCATGGATCTTACCCCGGTAATTCCACTTACAGCTCTTATGCTCGTTCCTACCGCCGTCCCCTCAGCCCTCCTCATCTTCGATCCAACTCATATGTAGCGTATCCTCACATGGAGCGACCCTACTATGAGGATTACGAGGATTACCGACCCCACCGATACGGTGGCTATTAACAGGTCACTTGCGAGTTTTGAGCGGTTAGAGGGAGAATTCAAATCATTTTTGTATATGTTCATTTTCAGAACTGAGCTAGGTTTGGCGCCTTCATAAATAAATAACATCAGAAATTTACTCTTTAATGTATAATTTTGTATAATTCTGAGAAAGATAAGCTAAGACCACTGGCTAGTTAAGAGATTTAGGGAACAAAATCGTCTGCGGTTACTTTCTTTTTTCTGTTTTTTTTTCGAAAGTTATAAAGTAACCCACATTACCTTGTACATACGAACGTTTTTTGTGAAATTGATTCTCTTTGTAGCTCATCCAGCGTAATCTGGTTGTTTATGTGAGCATCGGAGTGTGCTTGTGAGATTTTTGTTGAACTTGATTGCCATTCCATGATACATTTACACGTACCGAGGGATAGTGTGAATTGCTTTAATTAGATTGATTTAGTAGTACGCTAGAGAATTTGAGCTGTTGTATGGACATGAATTACAGTCTTTTCCTTCGTATCAGAAGGTTGGAATGTAGATGAATCAAAACTTAGTTGGATTCACTCTAAAGGAATATAAACACCAAACACTTGAGCAAAATGCATTAAAAGGTATAACTGTTGAACCGTTGTTAGTTTGCAAAACTGACAACTCTGGCCAAGCACAACTCAGAAAGTATTGCACCAATTAGGATTCCAAACCATGGGTCGGGTGTACAACTATGTCAACTACCAATTCTCCAATTTTCATTGCAAAAACTACAGCAATTGGTTGGGAATAGCAGTTTAAGGTAAAGGGAAAACCTTGAACCCATCTTACCACACAAGATGATGACAAAAACCTGCTCAGGATTCTGATTAGGATCATGGTTCCTCAAGAAATGTCTTGTATTTATAGAAAATTTGTCAATACCATACCTTTGTTGGATGATATTATTGCGGTGGATTCTATTATTTTGTTGTGAAAAGAATTTAAACTGTTGGATATGATTTGTTTTCTGTCTTCTATACAGTTGACCATGGTCTTGAAATCCGATATTGACCCTCAAAAAAATGTTCAATGTGATGGTGAGTACTACAATAAAATAAATGCATAAGTAAATGCCATTCTTCTTAACCAATAATGTACATGTTGATTTATTCATAAGTTTTGTTAGATAAGTTTTGTTGATAAATCTTTAAGATGAATCAATTGCAAATTGATGATCAATGTTGAAATTAGATAAAAGGTAAAGTTTTTTTTAATTTGAAATGTTGCCAAATTGGACACCCAATAAAAGGGAGAATATTCAGTATTCAGAATTTTTTGTCTTTAGAATCTACAAATACAATTATATTTTTTTACAAAAAGATTGATTATTTTGGGATTTAGTGTAAAACAGATGTAATATACACAACTGATCTTCTAAATATTATTTCATAAAAACAAAATTTAAGATGCATTTATGTATTCATAAATTAAGTTATATTCAAGAAAAAATATTTGTTCTAAAAAGCCATAAATGCATAGATATTTCATTAATTCATCCACAGAAAAGCATTCAAATACTTTCCAAATTTTTAAAAAATTTCAAAGTTGTTCACTATAAATGTCATGTACAATTTTTTTCATCGTTGAAAAGACATGCAAAAAAAATATTTAAGGTCAATTGATGTCTCTGAAAAATCATCCATATCCATAAAGTATTTTTCAGTAAATTTGGATTCAAGATTTACTAAAAGTAATTAAAATTAATTATTTATAACATACTTTATTGCTAAATATTTTTTAAAGCATTAAAAACAAATTTGTATATCTCTTTCTTTCTTTTTTCTTTTTTTTTTTTTTTCAAGTATAATCAAAAAATTTAATGAATATTGCTTTGATCAAGTTTCTAGTTATAATTGAGTTGAATGACCTATATAAAGAAAGTATAATCTAAAGCATAAAAGCACAATATCAATAGATTGTTGATATTTCTTATTTATGAAGTATCTTTTATAATTACAATGTATTGTGAACTCAAAGTTATATACAAAGTATTGTACTCAAAAGTTTAACATTAAACTCTTATGATTTAATATTGAGATAAAATATAATTGTAAGGATAATTTTTTATTTGTTTATGTTATGAAATTTTACTTGATTAAAAAGTTTATATAAAAATAAATATAAAAATCACATAGTTGTGATTTAATTCTATTAAATAATCATTTTGTTTAGAATCATCTATAAATAATATCATTTTGATGATATTTTTATTATTGAAATATAAGTTAAGTCATTTATTTTTCATGCTCTAACTTCTACCAATATATATTTTTACTTCCTTGTAAAATAATTACATTTTGTAGATTTTTTTGAAACTTACTGAGACTTTCTAAAAAATGTGTGTAAAAAATTCTTGTGAAAGCAAAAGATTCACATTTATATTAGAAAAATGTCCTAAAATTCTTTTTATACAGCTTAGATGGAAATTGTGTTTCAAAAGTCTTAAAAAAACACCTTCTATTAGTTTTTATTATAAATCACTAGAAGTTTTTTAAAACAACATTTTAATATTTAAAATGATATACACAATTACAAAATTGTGTTGATTTTTAGTCTTTTCAATTTATGTCCTTAAACTTTGTTTATCTTGTTGCTTGTAGAATTTCTTATAACTTGGTTTGGTTTTTGGATATGTTTTAAGTTCTAAAATAATTATTTTTCTTATAACTTCTTGATATTTTCTTATAGAAATAACAAGTCATAATAACTTCATTAAATTTTCTATTTAAATTATTGTGACATGTTATTTCCATAAAAAAAAAATTATAAGACCAATTAAAATATATTTAGAAATTATTTTTAAATAAAATTATGTTTTTACTATTGTAAAAATTGCAAGTTGATATTGTATTGATTTAGTTTATAAGATATGGTTTTTACCAATGTTTTCTTATATCAATTAACAAAATGTAACAATATTTTAATACAGATGTGAGAACAAGTGACAAAGTTGATAAAAACATGACAACAACTCTTATCCTTGCCACTATCAACATCAACAAATTTCTTTTAAAAGATGGAATAAGATGCTTTATGAAGTGTACCAACTCATATTGTGTATTTGACAATAAACAATCATAATCATACACTTTTATCATTTAAGGAACCACCAATTGATTTGTTGAAAGAGTTTGATGGAACAAAATTCAAATTCAAATGATTTAATAATCAAGTTTAACTTGTCCTTAAACTTCAACCAAAAAACTATCTTATTTAAGCACAATAGATTTTTCTTCCTTGTGGTTATTCTTTCACACCTCTTCTACTTTGCATACCCAAATACTTATTTTAAATAACATTAGTGTCGTAATCTTTCTACAGTGCACATAAAACTTGATCTTTTAATCATATCTTCTATCCAATCAACTTGCCAACACTTATAACCACAACCACAAAATTCTCTGCTCTACCAAATTTGAAGTGAAATTAAGTATGAGGTATGTGCACAAAATTCCTACCAAAATCGCTGGAATCATGCTGCTAAAACGAACAAAAAAAAATTGGTCTAAGATTGACTTCAAACCACCAAACATTCTAGTAAAAACAGCAACATTCTAGTAAAAACAGCAACTTTAGCATTGCAGAAGTTGACAATTCTAAGTCCAAGTAGAACATACCCACCTACCAATTAAAACACTAGAAAAGGAACAATATTACCGTTGGAGAAGAAAAAAGGCCAAACAAACTAGAAAGCTCATGAGTCACAGTAAACTCTGCATACTGGTGGGACAGTCCGATGTTTCTGCAACCAGTGGAGAATCAGAGAGAGACAAAGAGCAAGAATGGGCTAAGGAAGAATGATGCGTCAAAAATAGGTGACACAAGATTTTTCTGGTGCAACGTGGCATGCGAAAAGGAGTTGCTAAAAGCCCTCAAGAGTGGCCAGCTCTAGAGAACTGGCATCTGGCAGGACCAAAGTAGGTCGGCTCTGGGCTCAAAAGGAGCTCTATAATAAGCAATAGGGCCGTCCCAGGCTTCTCGACAGCCGCCAACAGATATTTGTCTAGAGCCTTCTTGCTGCTGTATCACAGCTTCATCATGAATCAGTAGTTGGTATACATTTACATACAGGAAAGGCGTGATTTGGCCATGAATTCACTGTTTTAAGCAGTTTTTCTGTGTGGGTTTGTCTTCAGGCTTGCACTTTGGGCGTTAGGTTATGCTGTTGGAAAATCGGTGGGTTTTCAGCTTTGTACTGGTGCTCGAGTTGTTGCAAATAGTGGAGTATCACCACGAAACAGGAATTTGAAGGACCTAGAGGTTGAAGATTCGAGTTGGAGTAGAATTGGGGTTTGAATTTGGGTTAAGCTTAATTCGAGGGCTAGAGTTGTTGTGGAAGAGCGGAGGTTGTGGTCGAGGGTGTGCATGCCTCACCAGCAGACTGAGGTGAGCTCCCGGTTCATTTCCTGGTTTGTAAGTCGCTGAAATAGGGCTTGATGTCTAATACCTGCATGTATGGCTTGGTTATATGCAATACGAAAAGAGCTGAAATTGGATGTGTGTTATAGTTTTTTGGAAGTTTGGAGTAAAAGTTGCAATTTTGAAGTATATGATTCTGTAGTCAGTTCTATGGGGACCAGTTTGGTACAACGTTTTGGTCAAGGTAGTGTGATACCTTCGTGACCTGCTTCAAATTAAACCACAAAGGTGCATAAGGCACCCATTAGGTGTTGTTTCGTGGTAAAGTAGAAGTGAAACGATGGTTTCAGTCGTAGGACACCAGCGTTGGAATAAGAGTTGGCAGGCATGGTGCATAGATTTCTGTTACCAATGAAGAAACTACCAAAAGATAATTTAAAATGTTGCACTCTAAGCTTGTTCTTAGATTTAGTGGATGAAATTAAGTTTGAAGAAGGTCTCAGGAGTGAGGTGTTTCGAATGTAGGGGCATTTTATGAGCATGGACGCAGCCCGCTCCAGTCGATCATCTTCTATTGAACGAGATGAAACTGAATACGATTCCAAATTGCGCAACGTTGAGTCGGTAGACAACACGACAGCACCGGAGACTACCAAAGGTGAAAGCTCTTCTCAACCAGCCACTTCCTCACAAGTTCTCCCTGAGAAATCTGACGCTGCCGGTCTTGTCGATGATGACATGCGAGTGATACTGAGGAGAAAAATACAAGAAAGTGGAGTAGGGAAATTGCGGGTTCCAGAATTCCGCACATCCGGTTGTTGCGACTGTGAGGAGACGGAGAGCGATGATGACGATGATCTTTGCAGCACTTCCTCCGACGATAGTGAGGAGTCTTATAACCCCTTCGCATCTGGAGTTATCCCTCCTGTACTGCCGGTACGTCTCTGTGTTCCACAATTGTACATGAATGGGTGCACATGTATTTGATTGATTTCTCTCGCCATTCTGATGTATTCAATTTTAATTGACCGTCGCTATTGAGTCAACTTTGGCGTGGTAGATTTATTCCTCTACCAGTTTCACAGTGGCACTGCTAGACTCATCAACATGTTATTTTTAATGTGATTCTAGGATATTCAACTCAGTGTGCCGATGGAAGACGAGGTCGACGTTCAGAGGGTGAAAAATGCTCTCATGATAAAAGGTACGTTTATAATGAATTGGACTACATAGCTTTATGTTTTCTTTCTTCGCAACTAATTTAAGTTCTGTTTTCATTCAAAGACTCGGACCAACGTTCTTATCATCTTGTCGTATTATGTAACATTCTCGAATACTTGCCTTGTGCAGGAGTACTAGATGTTGTATGTGATGAAGAGAGACAAATTGTGACAGTCACGGGTATTGTGCCTGCCAGTCGCATCCTTAAAAAGGTTAGGAAAGTGAACAGGCAGGCTCGAATAATATCAACTTCCAGTCCATTTGCCGGCTTCATAAACCCCAACTTCAGATCTTCAGCGTTCGCTACTCTTGATGAAGAGGATTCTCATGGCAACAATGGCATCGACATTCCTACTCCCCGTTCAACACCTAACTTCGTAGTGCATCAACATCGACTCAGGCCTACGTTTCAGAGGTACACCTTTCATAACAGTCCTCACAGCCCCTACTTACGAACCTTCAGTCCATCTGATCTAAGTCCTGCAAATAGTCCACCAGCTTGTGTAACTGGCGATGCATATGACCACCATAGACGGTTCGATTCTAGCTTCTTTGATGATGATCTATTTCTTGACACCGAGTTTATACTCAACTAATGTAAAGGTCAAGAGCTACTCATCTAAATTGTGGGTGGTTCCTGTATGTACATCACCCAGTTTTTTATTTTTTTATTTTTTTATAATCCATATCATCAGAGAGTCTTTAGATTGGGAGTAACGACTTGGACATGATTAGTAGTTTTTGTTTGTAACTAGCCCGGAAATGTGCAGTAATAGGATGAGAGTATCCTGCTAAAGTGTTATAGATGTTTAGCAATTTCTTGATCCTTCTCGGAGTTTTATCTCTAGTTAGTTTGTACAGACTGGGGTACTCAATTTTGACAGTATTACTGAAAAGAGTGACTGAAGTTCTCATCTTTGTTATTGAATAACAATTTCAGACTTGTGTATACAAATGGGTGTGTGTTGGAAGTGTACATGATTTGCTGATCTGTGAAAATTTCAATAAGCAACTCATGTTTGAAATTGTATATGTATGTAAACATATTTTTGTTTGTGTAGATGCGTGTGTGTGTGTAGATATATAATAAATTATATAACTAATCCTTTGAGGATTTTTATTGTTCAATATTAAATGTGTTTAAATGAATATTTAAATATATGTGAATATTAGTATTTAAACAAAATCAAGAAATGGTTGCATCAATTAGATATAGTTGTAGCAAGACTCTTGAGTAGACATGCCAAAAGAAATGAACATGATTTATACGCACATGATTTAAGAGGGGATAAAGTTGATTATGACTTTGATTTTGATTTTATTTATGATATTCTTTTTTGCATATTTTCACAATGTCTCTCAATAGACAACAATATAACCCTAAATTATTGATGTTTAAACTGTGCAATTTTATTTTATTTTATTTTATTTTTATTTTAAATAATAGTCTTTGTTATTATAACACTATTAAATTTTTTTGGATGTTTCTAAGTATCTCCAAGAAATCTTTTTTTTTTAAAGTTATGAGAATTCTTTTTATTCTTTTTTTAATACTGTAAATTGTTTGCAATATTGTATTTTATTTGAACCCACTGAAATCAATTGTTTTCGTTTATATCCAAGATATTTATTTTGAAGTTTCTGAAATTAACACTGGTTTACATCACCTTTTCTATCAAAAATCAAGTTTTCAAGAAACTTGGATGTATTTTTTATCTTGTAAAAAACAGATTTTTATAGTTGATAGATTTTTTTTTTTGTCAACATTGTTAGGTGCCATATGTTAATAATCTACTTGTAATATGAAAATTGTTGCCATCTTCAAAATATCCTTCTGATATGAAATCTAGACATCAATTAATTCTTACACTATCCTCATCAATATTACCAAAAGAATTAATTTTAAAACTACCATTTTTTTTTTTATTGCAATGTAAAAGATTGTATGCATGATCATTCTTGACATTGAAAATGCTTATTTTTCTTTCAACATTTTGAAATTTTATCTTTATAAAAATGTTAATAATCTTCAATTATAGGTATTTTGATGTTAAATAAAAACATATGGAATTATCATTTTAAAGAAAAGAATACTCCTAAAATTAATACAAAAATTATATTTTAAAAAAACTGATTAAATTTTTACCTACAAAAGAAAGTATTAGAACATTCAATTTTCTTATTTTTTTTTCTTTAAACAAATAAAATTTCTTTGTGAAATAGTCATGGTATAGACCAACAATACAAAAATTATACTATTTATACTTGTTATATAACCATTTAAATTCTGTTTCTATTATTTGAATTTGTTAATGTACACAAACAGGTAACAATGGTTAATAATTTTAACCTTATTTTATATATGTAAAAGCCAAATGGTTTGGAATCTAAAATTTAGAGTTGAAACTAGCTCTTGTTGCACCAAAACGAACTATGTAATTTTCAATTTCAAACCATGTAACAAAATGGAAAATTTCAAGCTTTTAAGGAAAACCTTCTTTTTTTTTCTTTTTTTTTCTTTTTGGTTAGTTTGAAGTGTACAAGAAGAAGAAATAAAAGAAGAAAGAAAAAGTGGAGAACGTTGGCTAAAGTGAGATCTATCAACAAATATTTTATAAGAATTTGATTGTATTTCAAAGTGGCCAAATATATGATAAGTGCACATTGTGTTGCAGTTTTTTTTCTTTATTATAAACTGTTATAAAAAATTAATAATTTTAGCTCATACTTATTTTATTTTTAATCTTGTGTTCAAGAATTATATACTAATTTTTAAAAAAGCAGTTAAAAAAAATTTGTGATCGATTTTGCTAGCTCAATTAGACGTATGGGGCATTAGAGAGAGAGAATTTTAAAAAATTAAAAATAAATTAAAAAATGCAGTAACTTGGATGAACTTGTCTAGAAGGTTTGGCACTTGGTAGTTGTTTAAGTGAGCATACTGTTTTTGTATAATTTAATTTATGTCATTAATTTAAGCACATTCATTTTTTCAGTTGTGAGATGTGAGAGAAAATGTACTAAAGTGCACGGATTGTTACACAAAAAAATGAATTGGGCTACAGAACACACTTATCTTAGCTTTGAAACTGAGAAAAAAATCAAAAAATTAAAATGGGAATGTATTAGTTTTAAAAATATATTTACAGTTCAACAGACTCACGATTTAATTTACTGGAGATTTTTACAAAATATTTAAAAATATTCTGTAACTTTGAGGGATTTCATAAATAATATTTAGAATTAAAAAAAAAACTTCAAAATTCCATATTAAAACTTTTAAAACTTTTGGACACTTCTGTGCCCTAATTTACTTTTACGAAACTCCTAAAAGATTGAATTGATTAAAAAGTATCTTGCTAAAATACTGTTTTACTTCATGATAAAATCTTAGCATGAAATTGCTTGATCATTCTATAATGCAAAAATTTAGAAGTATGTAGCTTGAGTTTCAAAATCAATAATATTTTTTCATTGTTTTTTCTTTGTGTTAAATATGTAACAACAATGTAATTTTTCATAATACTTGCAATAAAAAAGATGTATTAATACTTGGAATAGG
The DNA here is from genome assembly GCA_036785485.1 of Physcomitrellopsis africana. NCBI lineage: Eukaryota > Viridiplantae > Streptophyta > Bryopsida > Funariales > Funariaceae > Physcomitrellopsis > Physcomitrellopsis africana. Next base: position 66,549 of record JAWRVF010000387.1, on the reverse strand, counting down.
ACCAGAAATTCAAGTAACTTTTAAATATAAAATCACTTGATGTCCGATTTTGTAATAATAATTTTTTTTACCATTTAAATAATAGACTTCATCCAAGGTAAAATTCTTTTTAAAGATCATTGGATAAATGTGAGAATAAAAAATAGTTTAATAAAAAGAAATCACTCTGACACACTTCCTATTTCTATTTGGTGATGTAGACATTTATTGAAAGTAAACATGCAATATTTTTTAATTCTGTAATTAGTATTTAACAATTGTCATGTATTATCAATTTTATACATGTGTCATGTAAACAAAGTTACTCTCCAAGTAACATTCCATTTGAATTGTTCTTCATCTTGCATACCTAAGAGTTCTAAACTTGACAACTAATAACAATACAAGATATGGAATAAAATATTGTGTTTAAATTATAACCTTTAACCTTTAATTTTTTTTTTTTTTTGGGTATTAAGCTTTATTTTATTATTGATTAACTTTTTAAATAAAACTTAAATAAGGTTTACTTGCTAACATTGATTTATATCAATTTTGAGAGTTACAAGATTAAATTCAACAATACAACCAAGAATAATCAAGTCTTGTAAAATGAAAATTTCATGAAAAAATTATATAATAAACAATTTTCTTCTAAATTTGAATAAATTTGCATGTAATTTGCAGGTTACATGATGTGGTGTCAGTGTCAATATTATAGTTAATCAATATGCTGTTTTGAAGCATGCATCATATGTGTGGAACTAGAACATGGTAATCTATGTTTATGCAAGTCATACACTATTTGTACATGAACTCAAGTAAAAATCAACATGATTAAACTTTAATTTAGGAACAGATTTGATTTTGATTGCTTACTAAAACTTCAAGCATTAATTTATACAAATCAACTTATATTTTACAATAATTAGTCTAAAAATATTTGAGTTTTAAATTATTGAGTATCAAACATTAAAATCTGTTAATTAAAATTTAAATAAATAAAAAAAAATATATATATATATATAAACATTATCAAATTATTAGAAAATTAAACTGAAAAAACTGGCGTATTACAATTTTCGTTTTATGTTTTAATTGAAAATTCAGTAATTTTTTCAAAAAATTTTAAATTCTAATTGCAATCAATTATATTTCCTACTGTATTTCAAAATACATGTAAGCAATGTATAATTTAATATATTTTGAAAGAAATTATTTTTACATGTTGGAATTTTTTTTTTTGTACATAATTTTTTCCTTTTTCTTGAAATAAACATTTGTTGTAATTATAAAAAAAATACTATTTTACATTATTAGTACGTAATGTTTTCAAAATAGATTCAAGAGTTTTAATGTCTAAGAACTTTTTTAAATACTTTACATACTTTTGCTTGAAACATTTATTAAATAGAGTATAATTAAAAGAATAGAATTCTATATTTTTTACTTTTTGGACAAATCCGGAATTTAACTTTGATGACTATGCAGCAATTTACACCTACTGTAGCATACCAATACATTCTCACATTTCTAGATTCCAAAATCTGTGAATACAAATGATACTTTGAAATCTATCGTCATAATGAATCTAGTGTTATTATATACATTTGGCATTTTAAAGTTATCTCCTTCTACATTTTGTTTTCTATATTTTAAGGCTTAAAATATCAAAATAGAATGGTGTTCCAATTCTAAAAACCATTCTTTTTGTTTTGAATTAAAGTAGATCTTATGCCTTCAACTCAATAACATTTCATTAGAAGGTTTTTTTTTTTTTTTTTTTTTTTTTTTCTGTCAAGGAATGAACACTTCATTAGTACAGAAATAAAAACCAAGATTTGTCAAGGACATCAAACTTTGACTGAAATGATGCGAACTGTACATATCGAATGCATATTTAGGCCGTGCAATGAACAAATGAATCTCACAACAATTTGTTTGCTAATTTTATGCTTTTGATTCTGATTTCAAATGTTGTTTGAATTGGTACAATAACAAAACTAAACGGAATAGAAGAAGAAAAAGTAAACTGCATATAAATATATACATTGGAAAATTCTAACCCACAAATGCAGAAATATTCGAATAGAAACGAATAAAAATAGAAGAAAAACCTCCTCTCCAAAAAGCCAACTCTTGCAAAGGCCCATTCACTACCAAATCTTTTTAAAATCACATCTTGTAATTAAAAACAATCTGCCCATATCAAAAAATTTCCATCTCATACGTTTCAAAGGGAAGAAAAGCATTCAACACATCCACTTCTGTACACAAAAAATGGTGGATTCTCAGTGAAGTTCATGAGAGCCTCATCGAAATGTGTGTTTTGTTGAGACTCACAGCGACGAAAGCGTCATCGTTGCAAGAGTTTTTGAAGAAATCAGAGTAAGAAAACTAGCAAGCTTTGCTCACCGACATGACACCTTCCTCTCCGACAAACATACTTGGCTCTGTTGAAACAGACTTGGCTTTGTTGCTTGATCATCACCGGACAACGATGGGTGGACTTGTGTGCTATTCTTTAGCTTTTTGTGGTATTCGAGTGTGTGGGAGCGTGCAAATAGTAGTCGAGTCGTCAAGTAGATTATCGGCCCATGGCTGAGTCATGGCTGTGTTGATCGCTTCCTTGCAGAGGCGGCCTGGGGACCAACACAATAATGCAGACATATGTGTGAGAAGTATTGTTTGTTTATTTGAGAGTTCTGTTTTTGGGGTTGCAATCCGCTTTGCAAGGTTCCTTCAAACCTGGGCTGGCAGTGGAGCGAGGAGAAAGGTCCACCTCGGAGCGAACGAGAGAAAAAAAAAAAAAAAAAAAAAAAAAGTTACTACTACTACTACTGCAAAAGAAGAGCCGCAGGGCTCGGTCTGGAGTTGCAGTCTTGGAATCTCCGCTTGTCAGATGATGCGAATGCAGAGCCCCCTTCGCATCCGAGTTGGACGTGCACCGAAGTCGATGACGAAGGAAAGCGGGGAGAAAAAGGGGAAGGATGTTCGCCGCGAGGCTTGACAGAAGGTGCAGAGGATTCCAAATGGCGCCTCATTTATTACGCCCCACCCCTTCGCCACCCCCCACTTTCCAATTTTAAATTGCCTGCTGTGCAGTACCAAGTTGGCGTTGGCACAGCAACGGCCAATGTGGTTGTCACATCCGAGAGCTGGAGCACCACACGGTCCACCGCCCTTGCTCGCTTATTGTCTGCAACTGAGGAATATGTGGTCCGTCACATTGGAAAACGAGCTGGGTACATTCCGAGTGTGCTGTACACGCGGTTTCGCCAGCTGCTATATATACTAACCTGCTCTGCATATTTCCCTTCAGTGCGATCAACACTTGGTCATTGAAGACATCTATCTACTTGGAGGAGCCAAAGACAACTCACAGCTTGTTTCGCATAAAACTCTCTCTGTTTGCCCATTGCGGCAACGAGGGTGGTGTACCTGAGTGAGAGATACCGGTCTGTTTTCTACACCACAGCTGTTTCCAGGATGACGATGCGGATGGACGAGGTATGATCGTCGTAAAGTTAAACCGAAGTTATGGCATGTGGTTTAAGACTGTTCATGAGGAGAATGGATGTTGTAGCGAATCGACGAGGTGGCAATAGCTAGACTATTGTGGGATTGGTTTCCGAGTTGATTTGGAGTAGTAGTAGTAGTAGTAGTAGTAGTTGTTGTTGTTGTAGTGAGACATGGTCATGCAGGTCCACTAACATCTCGATCGTGATTGTTCTCTCTTGTGTGCAGTTCTTTTACGGGGGAAACGATCCACGTTGGCAGCAAATTAGCTATCGCCAGCGCCCTTACGATTACACGGCTGATGATTCCCGTACATCGTGGGGAGAGCTCCCGGTATGTGCACATTCCACTGCCACTTCAATAGCTTCGATGTCGCAAGTTACGATTGGGTGCCCTCTGATCAATCTTGTATAGCCGACATGGCGATTTGAAGAGGAAAGCAGGAATACCGAGAGCAAATTAGCCCACTTTCCAGCACTCATTGGAGCTCGTTGTTTTGTGAATTACCTGTGCAGGTAGTCGAATTTAGGGTGCCGATGTGTTGCGCGAAATGTGTGGAGAAAGTCCGTGAGGAGCTCTTAGAACTGGAAGGCGTCTACGAGGTTTTCGTTGACCAGTTCACTGAGAGAGTAACAGTGACGGGTTACGTCGACCGATACGCAGCACTGAAGAAGATGAAGCGCATCAAGAAGAAATCTGAGTACTGGAACGGAACCCCAGTAACCAAAACTGGGAGCCACGAGCGGAGAAAAATGAGCCACAAGAAGCACTCCCCGCGACATGAAACGGTGTACCGATCCTCGTCGAGCAAGTTATCCTACAATAAGAAGCCATCTCGCGTCAGCGGCTACCCTGGGGTCTCATTCAGCAGCACTTACAACGACGAGCCATATCGCGCTTCATATCGAAGCGGGTACGACTCCTACGACGACGAGCTATCGCAACGCATTCCTCGCTCTCGCGGCATGCCAGTGTACCGAAAAGCCTCTGCGGAATGGCCGATTCAAACTTCCAGCGCCCGCGGCCTGATCTCGCACAGAAACCCTTACTACGACGAGCCGTTTCGCACTGTAGGCAGCGACAGAGGGCTCGCGTACCGAAACGGATACGATTCCTACGACGATGAGCTATCCGGACGGGTTTCTAGCTCTTGGGGAGTACCGCACAGGAATCATAGCTACACCTTCGAAGACGATGAGGCGTTCAACTATCGACGTCCTTCAAGCCCTTCCTTCCGCAACTTCCCTCGAAGCCATTCATCGCGGTACGAGAGCGTGCCGCCGCTGCCGCAAACCTATTACTCCGAAGACTATCCTCAGTATCTCTACTACTGAATCGATAGCGTCACACATCTCCCCTGCGGCGCATCAATTTTGGCCTCCTGTGGCATAGTTTAGCGACCCCTTTGCGAAAATTGCGAAGGCTTCAAACCACCCTAAATAAAAATTGACAACAACAACAGCAGCAGCAACATTCCGTGACTTATTCATGTAGTGAGAGTGCTCTAGATCGGCCTACCTCCACATTGGAGATGATTACTCGTTTAAAGCGGCGGTGATTGAGTGTATAGAGAGGATAATTGTTTATACGATTCACAGTTTTGTGTGTGAGAGAGAGAGAGAGAGAGAGAGACTTCCAGCGTCTGATCAGAGAGTTCAGCAGCTGCACACTTTTGTGATTCTGGACCCATAAAGCACACACCTTGTTGAGATAAATAAACGGTGAATCCAACTGTCAAATTGTATCCCCACACACTTACAGCTTCTACATAAATTCCAAATCTATCTGCACCGTTTCATGAAGATACTGACGCTTTCAACACACGCCGAAGTAGAGAGATCCATCGATCAGACTCTGTTTCATAGCTTTTTGAAGAATACGTCTTCGTCTGGCTCTGCAAGTGCGGCACAGCTGATGAAACTCTTCGAGTTGTATTCAGTGTTTTTTTGAATGCCATAGCCACATGTGGATCGGTGGAGACCAGCTGCATCGTTTGTTGCTCCTGCTGGAGAATGTGGTATGTTTTTTTCTGCGGCTGTGTGCTGGGGATGCCGAAATTTGTAGGAATTCTTCCACATGGACGCCGAATTCTTTCTACATTCTAACCTGGTCCTGAACTATGTTTCCATGGCAGATGTTTCTTCTTTTGAAATCCAATAAAAAAAAAAACAAAGAGAAAAATAACTTGTCAAGGATGAATATGTGTGAGTAGTACTTGCATTCTTTGTTCAGTGTATCAATTCTTTTTTCTTGCACTTGCATCTCAATTTACAAATTAAAACAACTTAATCTAAAATTATGATATCAATAAGAGTCATGTATGTGATGTTATACATATATATGTTTTTTAAAGTGTTACGGCAATTATAACTTTTTTAGAGTTATCTTGGACAAATTTGTGCATATAATTTAATTGAAGGAGTAAGGTTTGTAGAGGATCTTTGTGATTGAGTTGCAACAATACCTAGATTTAAGATATAAAATACTTGTAAAACTTTGCTTATTTTGATAGTCAAAGTATGTGCATAGTTTACAAAATTGAGTTAAAGTTAGAGCTAAAGTTTAAAGATACTTTATTTTTTAACCTTGATCATAAACTAAAAAGTGGCACAAGACTTTTTTGTATCCATCTTTGAACTTTGAATATGAAAATTTTGTTATTTTGCAATAATCTTACAAGTTTTTTATTTTATTTCTTAAGAATATTTGAAGGATGTTTACACCTAAAAGCCCACTTTGAAGGGCCATGGTTCAAAAGCCTTACTAAGGTCCCCCCCTTGGTGAGGAAAAGCTCTCTTTTGAAAGCCTTGGCTTTATAATATACTATAAAATAAGAAAAGACTATGAAATAAACCAAAATATTTTTTTATTAAAAGTCTAAATATGTAAATTCATATCTTCATTTAAATAATTATTAGAAGTATAAAATATTTATTTTCTAAATATTTAAATGGTTATTTAAAGTAATTTTTGTATATAACTTTTAAAATTTTTCTTAAGACCACTTCTTGAAATGGGTCCAAATTTTTTTCAAGAAACAATACTATTCAAGTCATGTAGGAAAACAATGTATTCTACCTCATCATTTTTTCTTAAGATTTTTGGACCAATTTTTCTAAGTATAAATTCAATTTAGTGAGACTTCTCAATTTCAACCAATCAAAGAATTTAAAAGTTGTGACCTTTCATCTTGTCTCCTAAATATAATTTTTTTTATTATATTATTGTTAAACATAATTTTATTTTATTTTCTTAATTAGAAAAAAAATTAATGTACATTAAAAGGCTATTGAAAAGGTACAATGATTAATAATTACCTTTAGTATCAAGGTAATAGATGAAGTATTCACTTATATCATAGGCCACAAGGTAAATAGTCTATTTATTACGAATTTTTAAAGTTTTTTGCCTTTGATAGAATAAAATAGCAAAAATAATCAGAACATATTTTACTCTTATATATGCTTACAATAAATTATATTCATTGCATAATCCTAAAACAACCTTTTACAAAATTGAGGTAATATTGATTCATTATAGATATTTTATAATTTTAGAGGATAATTATTAGTATAATATTATAATCATTTATTTATTGCTAAACAATGTAGAAATTAAAATAGTATAATTAGAAGATTACAAAGTACATTTACAATAATTATACAAGCTTTGCTGTGAAAAAAAATTACTTGATATGCTGACAAAAATTTCACTTTACGAATCACTATAATAAATAGACCCACAAAACAAAATTAATTCATGTTATTACATAATAATTATTTTTTTATATTTAAAATTTTGTTTAGAACATATATCAAATTAGCAACTAAAATTCAGCTTAGAGTGATTAAACTTTATTTCTTTACATTAATTTTTAAAATAAGTGCAATCTTAAAAAAAAAAAAATTATATAAAATAAAACCAAATCATTAAAAAATCATATTTTTGTAAAATTTTAGATTAAATTTTATTATATTGATTACATTTTGAATTTTTTGGCATTCTTGTTCAACTCAATGAACATACTTAATGTTTTAAAAGTTCAATTCTTTTAATCCACACTCTAACTATTTTTAAATACTTCAAAAATCTATTAACAGGATGAGAATAATTCTTCTAATTTTTTACTTAAGATGTTTTTCTACATTTTTTAATATATTCAATTTTACATATTTTTCAGCTAAAATACATTTTTATCCCGAAATTCTCTCATAATACTCAAACATAAGATTTTAAATACACCAAATAAAAATTTAAATACTATATATATATATATATATATATATATTCTAGCAGAAATCCATGCCGTTGGGCACAAAAAAGCTGAAACATTTTAATTTACAATGTGCTCTGAATCTTTTGCTTCACAACTCATCAAATCACTTCACACATCCATACAAAATGATATTTCGGCTACATATATTGGAAATTTGACACAATGTTCATAAGAATAAGAATGAAATATTTCATGTTACAATGATAAAGTTTTGTCATAACCTATAATTGTTATATACTGTAAATTTCTGCAAAATAATGCTGAAATTTAGATCACTGTGTGTTTAATTGTGAATTGAAAATGTGGCAATATTTTGAAACAGGCTGAGAAAAGATTTCACACACTCTTCTCTCCTTATGTCAATGTTTGAAACTTTAGCACATCTACTGTTGCTCCATAAGTATATCTTTGATGTTTTGTGAAATCCATTGATGGGCATAATCAACACCAAATATGCATTCCTTAATTCTTATGTTTTCTCTACTCCAAGTTGTGAGAATGTTTATTCTTATGAGTGGGTTCAATCTGCTGTAGAATCAAATTTCCAACAAAATAACTTTAATACTTTACATGTACACTTTGACTTTTGTAAATTAGTTAATTTCTGGATTAAACAGCATGAATTTTGTTTTCTAAGCAAAAAGTAGACGAATTTCCGGAATGTCTATCAATCATGCATATCTAGAAAATATGAAATTATTTTTTGATTTTTTGAAAGGATTTTTCGAGTTATTCAGATACCATATTTTTGTTTGTACTTATGCAAAGAAAAGTGATGCTATATAACTGATTAACTTTCAATTTATAATCATAAGTTGGTCTTCAACGTTACTAATTATAATTATACATTACAAAAACTGTTTCTGGTTTTTTAGTGATTTTGGCACGATTTTTAGTGGTTTTGACATCACCGGATACATATGATTCTATTATGTTATAGGTATATATTTGAATACAGTATTTATTAATTAAGTTCTATATCAATAGTTGACTTAACAAATCATTCTGTTAAAAAATTTCATGTTGAGAATTATATCACTTTTAATATTATTGCTATGAACCAATAAAATCTTGAAATGTAAAAATAATAAAAATTGTATTAATGTATCTCAAATATGTTTAAAAGATAAAATTTAAAGCATATTATTTATAATTTTTTATTAAATTTTGAGATAAAAATAATTTGTTTTGGATTTTTTAACTAAAAAGGTCAACCAGAAAGAAAGGGAGATTAGCAATTTTTAAGATGTCAATTATATCATTTATAAATTTTTAAGATGTCAATTATATCATTAACAAAAAATTGTTAAAAAAATCAGTCTTTGGTATGAATTTTTAAGATAATATAATTTAAAATAAATAAAAATAAAACATATCATATACTTATATCAAAGAGTTGACTTCCAATGGTAAGATTTTCTTAAGTTTGTAAATAAGTTTTCAATAACAACATTCAAAAAAGATTAATTCAATAGTCATCAAAAAAAAACTCCCCTACAAATTAAAGATAAACCTGTCATTTCAAGAAGCTGAGGTAAATAATTCTTTGAAAAGAATAGAAAAGAAAAATCAGAATATAGTACAAATGTACTTACATTATATCAATACATATGTCACACAATAAAACCATCAATTAAAAAATGATTGGTACACATTTCAGTGGATAAGCAGAGGTTTCTGCACATCAAAGTTTTATTCAGATGTGAGAAACAAAAAAAAAAAAAAAAACAACAACAACAACAACAACAACAACTTAGTAATTGTTTAGTTTTATATAGTGAAACTAAATGGAAATATGCATATTTGTATGCATTATAGCATGATTGATGTGGTGCAGTACAGAAGATTTAATTTGAAGTAGTTTGAGAAGCTGGGTACATTTAGTTGTCATAATCTATATGAGAAAAAATTGTGAATCTTTATGTTATTGATGAGTTGGTACTTATGTATCTTCTGAAATCTTCAATATTAATTTTGTTGGGCTTTAAACCAGTAATTCAATTCACACATGACGAATCACATGCAATGAGAATTCTCTCACGTTGATTTGAAAAACCATATTTAAGTTGGCTTCTTTAATTTAAAATTTTGATTCCATCTATTTGAAAAATTAGTTGAGATCCAGTAATTTGTGTAATTTCTTGCTAACCTAATGTGTAGTTTATTTCAACATTTAAAACTTCACTATTCTTTGAAAAATTCTTTACGTCTGTCTTAAAGATTTGGCTGTAAATTGATGATTCTGATATTCCACACAATTGCTCTGTATTAAAAATTTGTGATCATGATTTTTTGAATGTATGTATATGTATGTGTATATATATATATATATATATATATTCCTGAATAATGCTATGCATTATGAGCTTTATTTGTAGAATAAAGTAGAATAAAGATTTGATAAATAAATATAAAACTAATGAGCTAAAGATTGCCTTTAGCCAAATGAAAAAAGTTCACCCAAACCAAAAATGACACGTATTTCAATAACCAAAACCGTGTTATTCTTTCACCAGTACAATAAATTCAAAACAAAAAACAATTCATCACACATACTCATACACTAGCATGATTTTCTTTATCTAGAAATTAATTGGACATCACCTTAAGTCTAGTAGAAGTCAAATAGATTCACAATCGCATTGCCCCGAATTAGTGCAGGATAATATTAATATTGAATTATACTCACACAACCACCCAATGGTCATCTCATGTGCAACCTTAAACAAAAAGATGAAGTAAGCTGATAAAAGCATATCAAATAGTACCACATGAAACTGGTCACTAATAATAATAACAATATAAATATTCTTATTATTATTGTGTCCACTCTTTAAATGGCCTGTTGTCCTCCTCCCACATGCTTGTCATGGAGGTTCAAAATCTTGACCATTCAAAGGAGCAGTGGAATTGGCTCAGTTTGTTTGTTTTCTTGCTTCTGCTTCTGTTTCTGTTTCTACGATTTTCTGCACTTTGTTTGTTTGTTTGTTTGTTTGTCCTGTTTAGTTTCTTCATTGTTCAATCATAGAATCTTGAAGATTAGTACCTTGAGTTCAGCTTCAGACAGACTCCGGGTATGCTTAAGGGTTTCTACTGAATATCATACATACTTCTCTACTGAAACGAGTTACTTTAAAAAATGTAGCTTATGGAATCCCAGAAGTGCTTTTGACTTACATCGAAAGAGTCTTTCGATCGTGTCGAGGTTTCGTAGTTTCGGGGCGGAATCATTTCCTTCCAGCTCAAGCAGGTGAGATCTTCGGTAAAAGTTTTGCTTCTGTCTCAGGAAGCGGACATCCAATTGTGCACTGATTTCCAAGTGAAGCCATGTTTCAGTCACTTTGTCGAATGTGTGCTGTTTCAAGTTAGTCTTGAGTTTCGTTTCATGAATGTGGGTGATACAACAGTGGAATGAAACAATCTGATCATTACTGAAGGACTCAGCTCTATGGCTGGCGGTAATCTTTCAGCTTCCACTGCAAAAAAAGCAGAGCTTTAATGAAGCGGGGTCAACATTGTCAGTGGCAATTCGCCTTCTGTTTCCACTCAAAGCAACATCCGACAATCATCAGCCGACACTCAACGATGCTTCACCCCAAGTACACCACGAAAGAGCCGCAGTCCAGTATATTGAATCTCCCTACCATCCTTTATGAGTCTGTCCTCTTTCTTGTGCAGACAGGAATTTAAGAGGGCGTAGTACTTACCTGCAGCTCGCTGGCCTCCTGTTGGCAAACAGGGCTAGGCTTGTTCGCACTTGACCTTGACTGTGTGTAGTGTTTCCTACAAGTTTTCCTTCTGTGCGTAACTGATGCACGGCCTGACTTGATGAATGTACAATAAACCACACCAGGAAGCAATCTAACAAGAGAGGTGCTGGCGTTCGAGTGAATATGCTTGTGGTGTGTCTTGGAGATCCGAGACCAACTTGGAGGAACATTTGGAATTAGCGGGTGATGGAGCAGATAAAAACTTTACGTTTCATGATCGCACATCTTGCCGTAGATATCCTCTCAGTGATTTGGCCGGCTCCCCCCACAATTTGGTGGATTATGGGTTCCAGCAAGCATTCTAATAGCGCGTATTTGAATACGTAAAACCAGTGCAAGCAACAGGTAGAGTTCTCTCTCACCAAGCTACGTCTATCAGTTGGGAAAACCACCAGTGCACAACTTACTCATGATCCAGTCAATAGTTTAAATTTCTGGGAGATATAATAATAGTAATCATAATAAAAACGATTAAAAATTTCCTCCTCTTGTTACTGTCGGTACGGCGTTGGGCATCGGTAGCTCAGCTGTTGACTGAAGTAAACTGATCTCGAACGCTGAATTCTGATGCTGTGGACTGTTTCATTTCGTTATGTAAAGTCGCCGCACCTACATCATGGTTGGTTGCGGCTTTTGCTACGTACAGCCATGAGAGCCATGAGCCACAACTATTCTAGTGTGTCTGCTTCTAGATGCCCCTCTTGCGTCCAAAGTGAAACTCCTTAGCGCCAATTAGATCTACCGACCTCCAATGCTTATGCGGATAACCGTATTAAACTCCGCGAAATTCTGCAGGTTTTGCGTAAAAAAGGACGGTGGCCCGTTGGCAGCCGTGAGTATACCAACACCTTTACGAAATTCCAAGTGGGCCAGAACTTAAAAGCAATCTCAAAGGCTTCAGGAACAAGGTCTAAATGCTGAATACTGGGAACGAAATGTATTCTACCGATATTCTTCCTGCCGACCACCGAGTAAAAATGGTAGCAGCAGTTCGCGGCGGTCGCCGCCCAGCCGCAACAACAGTCCGACGTGAATAGATTCCAAGTTTATCACTTACATCTTTCAAGGAGAGATCCAGAGCAACTCTCGTCGGAGAATAAAACGATCAGGTTCATGCTTACCCTTAAATACTATAGATTGGATGGGATTTTGGAGCAAACCATTCGCCACCAGATTTCAGTAGAGCCACGGTATCCTCCCAGAGATAGATGACAGCGAAATCTAGCACTGGCACATGCCAATGCGATCACTACTAACTGCTCAATGGCTAGTCGGCTCCACAGTGTCGACGTGATCCGCCGCGAAGTCGTAGTCCATTAGAGTTACATGTGTAAAGAGGGAAGCAAAATGCCTTGGTGGGGATGGGCGCTTTTCACCCTACTTCACACTTTGTGGTCACCCTATCCTGGTCGAAAACGTGCACCCTCATCGCAAGTTGATGCAGTCCAACTACAACAGTGTACGCACAACCTTTGCAAGCCGGGTGAAAACGAAATGGAAAAGGAAGTCTGGATATCCTTGTTGACAATCCCTTCAACAAAGTCCGCAGGGCAGCCCCCCCACCCCACCCGCTTCATTCTTTCCCTGCAACAGTAGCACAGACTCTTCCTTCATGCAAGCCAGTATAGCGTGGAGTTATTCTCGCATGCAACCCAGTACCACGTTGTCCACGCCACGCCCGTCTGCCTGACACCCAAGCATACTGGGTAATAATCCTCGCGTGACCGGGTGAGTGAGTGATGGTGCTGCTGCAGGTGTGTATGAGGCTTGATCCTCACCGTCGCGGCATCTAGAATAGGCCGGGGATGCCCGCATGCATGCAAATATCTGCTGGAAAAGATATGGCTAGAAGCCAAGGCAAGAGTACTGCAACACTGCGGTACAAGGCGAGCAAAGGTTGGCCCCTTTGTGTCCGCTGGTCTGGCCTCCACGACCAGCCTGCTCCTGTCTGGTCGCTGCAACAATGTAGCAACACATTTGGAGCTGGATTGCTTCCACAGCTCCGTCTTCGTCTACGTCTTCGGGTGCCAGGTGCCCCCCGAGCTCCTTTTAGGGTTTGGTGCTTCCGCAAACCCTAATTTCTGGAAGGGGCATGCATTGCTTGCTGGGTCCCGGTCGCAACTTTGTCTGTAAAACTCTGCTTTCAGTGGCAGCCCAGGAGGGCATATTAGCTGCCTTTCAGCATTAGATTTATTTAATTATTTTTCCATTGTCAATCAGTCTTTTCTTTTTTCTTTTATAAAATATCTTTATGTTTTATAACATGTATAACAGATTTTTGTCTTTGCATTTGTTTTGTTGGCATGTATCCAACTTTTCAAACTATGATTAGTGTGTTTCATTCATAGAGCTAACAATTACAATATTGATTTTGTTACAATTGTTGTTGTTGTAGTCCATTTTACAATGGATTTTACATGAGAAAGACAACCTTGTTTACTTTTGGCTCTTATCCACAAAAAAATTTAGGATTGATTTTACTATACTGAATAATATTTTGGCATCATGAATAATATGAGATAATATGAAAAAAATAAGATAGTGCACATATTATTACATTTTATAGCAGAAATCTAAAAACTCTTTCAATGGTTTTTGTTTCTGGGAATTTTTTGTTTACATAATTACACAATTTTTTACCCCAAAAGTTAAAATCCACACCTTCAATAAACACATACATATGATTATTAAATCCACAACTTACTTGTATCTGGCAAGTGGATATGTTTAATGTAGTGCATTTTGAATACAACTAGCAATATTGACATGGCTCTTTAAATTTGACAACATTTCTGTACATATTGCAAGTATAAAATTTAAAAAAACAGAAAAAAAACAAGCCAAGTATTGCACAAACACTAAAGTTTTTTGTAATGACTTCTCCAATTTGAAAATAAAAAATACCTGTGAACTAAATGGACAATGGTAGAGATGAAACCAAGATCCTCCTCGGAGGGGAGGAGATTTGGGATCTCTCTTGTATCACCTTGTGCTAGATTTGATTCTAAAGCACTCTTGAATATCCAATTCCAACACACACACATACATTCCTCCCACTCCTTCCTTTGTGCCATAAAACATGGTCGTTATACCTTAAGATTTGTCAAGAGATCAAGATGAAATCAAATGAATGAGCTCATAGGTTTTTCTATTCCCAAATTAGAGAAGTAGTCACAAAGATTGAATCATAGGAATAAGATGGATTGATTTAAGATTTAGATGAGCCAATTCAATATTCTTCCATGTATGTATGTATATATATATATATATATAATTAGAAGCATTTTTCTTTGTTTCTAGTATGCAATTGCATTATTTTCACCCTTTCATTGGAATATCACATCTTAGAATTTTAAAAATCTTAAAAATTAATTATTTCTTCCATTTATCAAATGTATTGCCTGATTTGTTGCTCATTGTGGTAGCACACACATTTCTACAAACCTTGATGGTATTTGTACGGTGATATATATATAAATATGTGTTGAAATTTATTTCTTTAAAAGGTTTGCATCAATATATAATTATATTCAAAGAAAAAAAGACTATAAAAAGTGTAATGGCTACACAAGAAAATGCCTTAACAAACTCTTTTTCTAAATCTATACTTTGATGGCCACTTGTTTCACTTATTGGATATCTTGAATAAATTATCATACTTTGTCTTCTCTTTTGTATTGCAAGTCAACACTTCAAATATTGCCCAAATATTGGTTTTATTTATTTTTTAAATCTTCAATTTTATTTTTTAAATTTAAGAGCTAAAAGAAAAGATAATGCATAGATGCATTATAGGTACATGAATTGATTCAGGTCCCAACAAGCATGTGAAATTGTAACTATAAACCGTGATGCCAAAACTTTTGGATCTTTGTGTTTACTTTCAAAAGATTCATATACATGCTGAAATTAATTCATTTTCATGAAATGGATTTGTATGATTACATTTTTTTCCTTTTTTTTTGTAAAACATTTACAATTATCTAGTATTTAAAAATGTTTTTCTTGGTTTACATTTAAGGAAACATTTACAGCCCAACTGTTTGATGGTGGGCAATAAAAAAAAAATTAAAAAATTAAACCTATATCCCCAGAAAATTTCAAAAACTAAAATTCAAAGAATACAATAAAAAATTATTCTATTGTTCTAAAGATTTTAAATTACATTCAAATGTGAAATTCCTCATCATTTCTATTTATTTCTATGTATTTTTATAAGAGCTCACCATTAGAGTGAACCAACATGTTACCATGTGGCCTTCAGAGAGAGAGAGGGAGAATGGAAATGGAATAGAGCAGGAGCAGTGAGGAAAGTTTTGAAGCCTTGAGGAAGAAGATAAAACAAGGGAAGGAAGAAGACAAAACAAGGGAAGGAAGGAGACTGTTGTTGCTGTTGTTGTTGTTGTTGATGTTGTTGTTGTTGTTGATGTTGCTGCTGTTGTGTGTATTTGTGCGATGCCCTGCCATGCCCTGTTGTGCCTGTAGTGATGGTGAATGGCCTTGAAACTCAAGACCCAGAGGACAAATCCCCGTTGCCAACACACTCAGGATCACCATTTGTCTTCTTCACTGTCATCGCACCCTGCTTTTTGCACCCCTCTGATCATCCTTGTCGCTCTAAAGTGAGAAAGCTCGGGTGCCTTGGTTACATGAAGCCTTTTGCATTGGGTGGAAGACGGAGGAAGGAGGGCCAGCACACGCATCCCAGCTCATCGCCACTAAAACCATTGTCTGCCTCCCCATCTTCTTCTTCTTCTTCTTCAACACCTGAGATGAGACACGAAGTAAGGAAAGAAATCTTCCCCCCTCGGTCTCTCTCTCTCTTTACGGTGACTATGAAGAAACAAGGCTATGGAAGACATCAGTTGATGCCCCACATTGTCCAACAGTGAATGCATGTCAAAGTGGATAGCAACCCAGAGTTTCAACACAATCCCAAGCTCCCTTGTTTTGCCAAGACTCCGAAGTTTGTCAGAGATTAACATTGTGGCTCAAATCCGCAGTGCATTTTCAGCTTCCTGTGTTTTAGTGTCGCCTCTATCGCCTTTGAAATAACGAGCTTGGGAGTTTGATGGTTGACTTGAGATCATCCCATGTTTTGATTGTGTCTCAGTGTACTGCGTGTCACACTTTTACTTGTTTGTAGTTTCCATCCTCACATGAGTGTTTCTGACACATGGTACCCATGCCCAGTTCAAGTACAGCCTGAGTTTCTGCGCCTAAAATCGACTCAGGCACGCAAACTCATTCCAAATGGTAATAAACTGCTTTGTAGTTTTCTGAGACGATTCGGAACAGCGTACTGAAAATGTAACTTGGCATTGGTGCGGCCTCTTGTGAAAATCAAACCACAGTACATGGAGGCATATAATTATTACTACAATGACGAGTTATATCCGAAGCAAAATTTCTAGAAAGAGTTCGTCGATGAAAAGAAAAGAAAGAAAGAAAGAAAGAAAGAAAGAAGGAAGCCCTTGTGTGCGGCGTTCCACAACGTGCCTCTCAACCATCTTAAACACTGCTAGCTTCATTCCCCTAGACCAAGTCACACCTCCAAAAACGGTACGTTTCTAGAGACAGTAGCCGAATGATTTTTTACTTCGTAGACACGGATGAAGCTGAACCTGTCTTGTTTTACAGCACTGTGCAAAATGCTACTCAATTCGCCGAATGGAGGTTTTTACCACTGCTTCGACAGGTTTGAAAGACATCAACCTGGCCACCGAATGTCTTTTTTTCCAACGTTGAAGACCATGGAGGTTATGTGGGTTTACTAGGGAATGTATCTTCTGCGTAGGAGGCGGGGGAAGGGCAAAATATTGCCCAGTGACGCAACCGGAGAGTCAATCCCAAACCTCACTCCCCGCATGATGCTCAGAATCCGACACTGCCCACTGTGGATATTGAGAAACAGTGGCCCAATTCAGCATCTGACGCTTTGGGCACCAGTGTGGATAGATGGCCCACATCCATCAGAAGATAAGTCTCGAGAGTTTTTAACTTGAAGTGTGACGCAAGGAGGAATACAAAACACGGGAAAGTGGCGAAGAATGTCTCCCAAAGGAGGGGGATTGACGCGCCCATGTCCCTGCAGGTTTCAGCTCACGGCCACGGAAGAGCACGCATCCAAGTCACGCAGTGAGACTGGCAAACGTAGCTACGGGAGTGGCGGGTGCCATCCCCGGCGTGGCGCCGGGCGACCCGGGGAAGGAGGCGCTGAACTACCTGCAAGGCGAATCCTATAAAGAGCCTCGGGCTCTACCACCACTCATCGTCGCTGCACAGTTCCTGGTCTTCAAGTTCTCTGTCACCCTCGTCCTAGATCCCTCTCCAGCAACGCTCCAGCACTGAGATTCGGTAGCTTCCACACGCTGGGTAGTCCAGTGTTCATTCCTCACGTCACATTCGTGGCGCGGGAAGACATTCTCAGCGTCGTCGACGTCGTCGTTGGGTCATAAACTTCAAGAAAAAGCCCACTACTGGGGACTGTGCTGTTTACAAGTCTATTTGGGTGTGTTCGGCCTGCGACTGATCAAGGGAGGTCGGAGGCTTTACCTCGGGATTAGACCTTTCAAGCGACTT
The DNA here is from genome assembly GCA_036785485.1 of Physcomitrellopsis africana. Taxonomy (NCBI): domain Eukaryota; kingdom Viridiplantae; phylum Streptophyta; class Bryopsida; order Funariales; family Funariaceae; genus Physcomitrellopsis; species Physcomitrellopsis africana. The sequence goes on along the minus strand of JAWRVF010000387.1, from coordinate 48,423 downwards.
GTAGCGATGAATATTAATGAGGTAGGAGATCTCTGAAATTATGTTGCATTATGCACATGTTGTGATTAGCGTGAGCTTGTCAAGTTCCTCTTGGAGACTCGAAAAGGATTCTAGAGTTTTGCATCGGAATGCGTGCTTGGGAACTGTGTCATGTTCTGAGTGCGCGTGACATGACATGATCTGCAAGTTTACCGAGGGTTTTCTAAGTTTGAAAGTGAGAATGCACAGGTCTTTTACAGTCGCGGTGAGCCGGAATGGTTCCACCAGCGCTCACCTGCACATGGCTATGGTGGTAATTCGCCGGTAAACTCCCGATTCTTGTGCTTTTTCATTTTATAAGAAATTATGAGCGTCTCAAAGAACGAAAAATTCAGGCTCATGCTTGGGGATTGCTGTACAGATTCTTACTGTGAAATGATGTGTGCTCTCCTCGGAACGAAGGGAACGATTCATCGTCAAACTTCTCCAATCCTGTTTTGAATTTGCTAGCTTGTTCTAAAATGGTGGGTTGGTGATCCTGCAGAGGACCGAATTGAGAGTACTCATGTGCTGTCACAAGTGCGAAGAAAAGGTTCGAGAGGAAATCAATGAAGTCTATGGTAAGCGCAATTGGCGCCATACTAGTTATAATGCACTTGCCTGTTCCGTGACATATACACCCCGCTCCGCTGGACAATTTTAAGACATGGATGAGTTTACAAAGTGGTGCCAATTGGTTGGCGCAGGAGTCGAGGACATTTTCACAGACCAAGCACGGTCCGAGGTTGCTGTTTATGGCTACGCAGATTCGCACGACGTGCTGAAGAAATCGAAGAGAATTGACAAAAGGGCCGAGATAGTGTCATCCGATTCCTTCACGCTCCACAACGGCAAACCGGACAAACACCGTAAGCACCACACGTATCATCAACGTGACAAGCACAACCGTAGCTACCTCCCCGATTACAACCCTGGCCAAGCTTACGCTCATTTGCCAACCGAAGTGAGCAGCGCTCGCTACAACTCGAGCCTCAACCAGTCCAGCACTTATGACAGCCGCGCGTATAACCGCCACCCGGGCAGCAGCTATGGCATTCCTGGATATGAACACAGGCATCGTGAGTATAGACCCGATCACGACAACTTCCAACCTGAGTACAGACACATGCGCCGCGGCTACCGACTTGAGCCAGGAACCATGTACCGATATAACGACTACCAGCCCGACTTTGCGCATCAAAGCATGTTTGGTGGGTACCAGCCGAACCAGAACTATCCTCCCAGCTACGTCGACAGAAGAGACTACCGAGACCCACCATACCCTGAGGCCATTGCAAACCCAGACTACGTGAAGCAGAACCTGGACTACTATTACTGACCCAGTGGGAGCTTGTCACCACTGACCCTCAAAAAGAAAGCACTGTACAACCTTACCACGTATAATGACATTTTGGCACGGAACGGTTTAGACAAGGATGAAGACATGGCCATGGTCTTGGGGTGGATGGAGAAGTCATTGCGAATTTTTTGTCGTGTCTGTGCGTGGGTTAGAACATGCTGTTATAAGGCAAGAAAAGAAACTACATGTAGGAGTAGGATAAGATTGGGGAGGGGTCAGGTCCTCCTAGGCAGTCAATTATTTTGCAGAATCTGGAAATCACCGATGGGAGGTGGGGTGGTTGTCCGGCTTTTGACTATCTGTATACATCGTCAAAGGCCATACCTCGGATATACAAAGTACAAAAAAAAAAAAAAAAAAAAAAAACACTCAAACATTGCAATAAGGATGATTAATCAAGATGAGTGAGATGCTGGTGTGCATTTCACCAAGGCGAATGAGAATAGAATGTGTTTTTATTTTGGTTTGAATTTTGTATTTTCTTTGTTTGAACGTACGTAGTCCGCAAGATCCATTTCTATTACTGATTGCACGGCAAGGTCCTCAACTTCAGAAGGAATTAGGGCGTGATAACATTAACTCGCAGCTTACGATTATCGTACACATAAATATTGTAGGTTGCCCCGAATACTCTCTCTTGGGATCTGGCACGACACGTTAGTACTTCTGCTTGCAACATTGCATCTATTCATGTACAGAAATACTTTTAATGTTCTTCAAATGTGTACCATTGGTTTTGATTACATGAATTACAAAGTGTGAGAACTAAAGGCCCCTCTCAACCACTGCCGGAAATTCATCACAGGGTCAAAATTGGTTCCTTCACTATAGAGACCTCTTAACTTACGTTGCAGGATCGTGTCGTGCTACGCGCAGCATTCAGTAGTTTACCAGTCAGCGTTACGAAGAGTAATGGTATGATGTTGGGCGGCTCTTCTCACAAGACGAGAAACTAAATGATTTAAAGGAGAAAATGTTTCATTTCATGAGGAGGCCCTGATCGATTGTTGGCCCTTATTCTGAAACATAGTGGGATTGGTGTTCTCAGTATCGTGCACGTCTGTCTCAGAAATACTATCTAAATTAGACATTTGCAAAATGTAAATTTTAGATGACTTGACATTTGTTTGAGGACCTAGAGGACCGCAAATAGCTGGCACGATACTTTGTAGCTCTACGCTTTTCATCTACTCTTCGTCAATTTCTAAGTTAGTAAATTAGAATCCTCTCAAATATGCATATGAATCTTTTCTTCCTCTGTGAGGTTTGTAGCATTTGTGATTCAGAAGTAACATATATGGATTTATGCCAGTGTTCCTTTGGAAGGCATCCGACCCTATTTCACGACTGGGTAGCGACTGGGTTAGTTCTTCGCATTTTGTTTCTGATTCGAGTTGTTGTATACAAATAGCTGCCTCGCGATGAAGAAATACAGTTACTCTCGTCTTTTCCTTCACCTTACACGTTTTCTTGTGAATGACAGGCACAAGCATCATTTTTCATAGAAAAGATGAGGTTTCCCAAACATGTACCTTACTAACAATTGCAGAACAGTGTCGCTTTACTGTCTGAAGCATGGAGGACAGATGTCTGCGTTGTCTTCTACGTGTGCAGAAAAGTCCACAGACAAAGCATATCCTTCACAAAGGTTCCAAAGGAGGATTTGCAACGCCGAAGGTCTTGTCGATTGCCGATAATTCAGTCAGACCTCCCTGTCTTGAGAAGTATATGCCTGAGAATCTTCTCGACTTCTCTCATTCATGGCGTGTCTGCAATCTGCAACTATGTGATGGTGGGGTTCCACTTGCACCATCATCGACTTTGTACTCTAGATCAGATTTTGCAGGCGTACTTAATCCTCTAATCGCCAGATTCATGAGGTGTCCGAGAATCTGCATTCTTCAAGCGTGCTATCATTCGTAAGCTTGTAAAACAAAACCAGAGCTGCGAGTACTGTTAGCAATTAGATATAATTATGAATATCTGTAGACACAACTAGTCGATACAACTCCTGATATCATGGTGTAACTCCACTGCACACAAAATTACAAAATGCTTATATCTCAGTATCAAATTCATTCAACATGATGTAGAAAACATGTTTCTCACTACAGGTCTGTCTCTTGACTGTCTCCTCTCAATGTAACGTGATCTGGCATCGGATCTTATCATGCCGAGAAGATAATTTGGGCTCCGTTGCATGTTGTCAGTCACAATAACCACCTCATACAAGAGGCGTCGGTGGATGGAAGTGCCGCGATGCACAACTACCAATCTCGCCGGTGTTCATTCTGTTGCCGCCGAACCAGACGACATCGCAGACGGCATTGATGGTGCGAGCGAAAATCCGCCAGTGGCGATGACAACCCTGCTGTTATGAAAGACGACGGCGGCACTGCACAGGAAGAGCGCGCCCGCCCACGAGGCAACAGGTCTAGGCCAGGACTAGGCACTGGCAAGGCTTCGAGGCATGGCTAAATCCCAGTCAAATCGATGGATCCCTGCACCTAGAATTCGATGAGCTTGTCAGATCCGCAATGTGCTTGTACCACCTCGCGACAACCTGATCCTCGGCTGCCACGCGACGGATGTTTCACGAACATGACAACATCCTCCCGTGCCGAGATCTAAAGGATATCAGGCCTCAGCGTGCTGGATTCGCGGCATGGATCTGGAGGAGAGTGCCTAGGATTCTCGCACGCGTGAGTCCGCCATGACTATCGCCGCCGAGATGAATTTGGGCCTCCATGATTCCAACCAACCAACCGCGACGAATTCATCGCCCCTCTCTAAACCCTCCACCTTACAACGCGCACCCTAATTCTTGTTCCTTCCGGGTTTCGGATTTTGTATACCCTTTGCCCTAATCTTTTGATTGTTGCTTGTGAGTTGCAACCACTATTGGGATTAAAGCTTGTTGAATTGCTTTAGAGCTCCCACCTAAGTAAATCCTTATGAAAGATTTAACTTAATTAACTTTGTGAATCTCAAAAATATATATATATATATTTTATAATTACCATTCTTAAAAAATGAAATATATTGCTATTATAAGCATTTGCAGTAAACTCGATATTGAGTTGTTGTGGAATTTAAATCATGGTAATGGATGCAAGAAAAATATAAGAAGAGATAAGTAATCAAGTAATAAATAAATGGATTGAAGAAGTATCAATGATACTAAATTAACTACATGGGTGAATTGTTCTACAAAATTAGTATGAAAAAAAAAAAAAAAAAAAAAAAAAATTGTAATTTCACACAAAAAGAAAGGAGAATACATTAGAAAGAAAAGAGGAGTATAAAAATTATGTTTGGCTATGTAAGTGAATCTTTGGCTAAATCTAACTAGTAGGGCAATCGTCTACTTTGCCCTAAAATTTATCTATAATATAATAAAATTATGTCTATCCAATAAAATCACCAAAAATTATGCCAAAATCACTAAATATATGCCCTTTCACAAAAACTGTAACGAATGCGATCTGAACTGTTGTAACTCACTCTGATTGCACCCCGATTGCATACAGATTCCAGAAGCTTGCCTGCTGCTACCGCATCTCTTGGCTCTACTTCGAAGCAGGTGACTTGGCTTTGGATGCAATTCAGATGTTGCGAACATATTCTGACCCAGTTATCCAACTGCAAACCGCACGCCGATGACGACGAAGGTGTGCACGTCATTGCAGAGCATCGCATTGCATGAAACTGAGTTTGGATTTGTGAGTACTTGTGAGGATGGATTGCGCACCTGTGTAGGCGGCGTCAGACTCTTTGCGGAATATTCTTTGCTGCTCAATGGTGCCTAAGAAAAACCATTGTTGACAATCTTCTAGAATTAAAGAATAGGAGACATTTTTTGTTTTGATCAGTGATTGAATTCCTGCTGTGATCACGCAACACCATGGCTGAGAATTTGACGTTGGCTAAGCGGAAGAGGTTGCATGCTGCGCACCTCACTAAGCAATATTCTAGGGATAGTTGTTCGCAAAAAATTAGCTGAACCAGCTCTTTCTACGCCTTCCTTCAATTTTCTGTTTATACCATCTCTTCTGCTTGGCTGTGCATGACGAACACTGTGACAGAACAATCAAGCATCTCTTGCTTGGTAAAACGATTCAATGGCTCAAATGTTTTATTACACTGCAGATTTGAAGAGAGCGTCCTGCTTGGTGTGAGCTTTAAGTGGCAGAAATTGCGTCGGCTACTGTGCCGCAGAGTCAAATGCTGATGGTTTGCTGAGCTGCGAGCTTAGAACTCGGCTCTACTTTGGAGCAGCTTCAACTTCGGTGCAAGAGTGAGTTGAGATACTAATGCAAACTGAAGCTGAGTGGAGAATCCAGCAAAAACAAGTTAATCAAAAGAGCTAGGAGAATCAATGAACTAGATTTTGGAAGGACAGCAACGGAGCTAAATTGGTGAGGAAAGGGAAGGGAGGAAGTCGCAAGACAAGGTGAAGTATGAAAGCGAGAAAGCAACATTGAACTTCTTCTTTTTTAAACAATATTTTTATTACTTAAATTTTACTGTAATTAATGTTTTTAATAAACTTTTGAATTCACAGGAGTCAATTGAAAATTTAAGCTTGCATGATGTAAGTTTTAGTTATAAATATTTGTTTAAAAGAGGATAAGAAGCTTGCTCTATTGTAAACAGTGCATCACAAGTTTTCAAATGTATGCAAGTCAACTTTGATTCAATATTTATGCATAATCACCATAGTCTTTTTAAATTTGTAATATGTGATGCCAAAGACTGTGTTTGATTTATACTAAAAGTATTTACTGGAAATGATTTGCTACCATTTGACTTCTATTTGAAGCGCATCTTTTTAGCTCAACAACCTTGATCTTATACAAACATAATAATTCGTTAATTTATACCACCAATATGCTTTATAGCTCAACATAAATCATACAACTGTAAGTTGATGCTTCTATATGCTGCAATAAATTACACATTAAATATTTGGTTTTTAAACTTTCCTTTCACATCATGTAGTCGTGTTAAATAGAGTAAAATAAAATAAAATATCAAAAAAGGAAATCTAAAATTAAATTACTACACCTTAATTACTTTGAAGAACTAAAAAAACATTCAATTTTTTAATTATACATTTTCACAATTATAATAAAAATAAAAAATGGGATTAATTTGTAATATTATTTAACTAATTCATTTTGTATGTAACACTAATAATATCTTCTATTATACATACACAATCAAAATACAACTCTTTTATAAACATATTATATAATTAGCTTTAGTATTTATAATTGATAGTAATAAGATGTCAAAATTTTATATGATTTAGGCTTTTGAAAGATGTAAAACTGCATGTTATATTGTCATCAATTATACCAAATATACTATATTTTTGGCATACTTGGCTATTATCCAAAGTGAGTGAATTTTCAGCCTTGATACTATTTTGTAAACCCTTTTGCTTGGTTGAATTGGGTTTGTAGTTATTTATTTATTTGTTTATTTGTGTTGAAACTTCATTGAACTTTTAAATGAAAATTTCTATATTTCAGGTTAAACATGAATATGTATGTATATATATATATATATATATATATATAATTGATTAATGTATAATTTTATTGTAATTAGAGAAATAAATAAAAATGTAGCAAAACAAAATACAAAACAAAGATCACTTCCCTATCAGATTGATAGGTCGATATACTAGCATTATATATTAAACATGAATTGTATAATACTATAATATTTATACTAATATATTAATATAATATCATATTCATATTATATAACAAACTTAATAAAGAAGCTATTTTTAGAAATTATAATATATTAATATCATAATAGTGTTTAATATAATGTATTATATTTTAAAAATTACATTATACTATACAACCATATTTGTTATTAATAGGAAGAAATTACTAAAATTGATTACAAATAAAATCAACTTAATAAAGAAGGTACCTTTGGGATGCATATTTTGGCTTTGATATCTTTGTTGTAAAAGCATTTTAAAATTAGAATGACTGTAAATAATAGGTATTTTTTATTCTAGGAATTTTTTGAAGTTTGTTGCAAATAGGAATTTATGTTTGATTAATAAAGATCTTTTTTCCTATTTTGGTGTGTGTCAAAGTACTGATTTATTTATTTTAGATATTTTTTTTCTTTCAAAAAACAATCAAACTATGCCATAATATGATAGAGAATCTTATTTGGTTTTTATGTTCTTCTTAGACGTTGTATTACTTCACATTGATTGTATAATAATCTAAGTTGGTAATTGAAAATACTATAATGTGGTAGGAAAAATTTAAAAATTATTAATATTAAAAAATATTACTCATTTTTTAAGAATAAAATTTTATTGATTACAAGTAACTCTTAGTAATTATTATTTTGAATGTTAATTTTATTAGTAGAATTTATCAAAAGAAAGTAAAACAAAGAATATGTTTAATATTATAAAAGTCTTATATATAGGTGTTTTTTAATTAGTTGAGTTATAATTATGAAATAGGATAAAAATCAAAGGAATATTCAAGAATAAAGATTAGATAGTAAAAATTAAGATAACTATTACTAATAAAAATGAATTTATCATTCTAATTTTAAACTAATTAATAATAGTATTTTCTATTGGTTAATCAAGATATTTAAAGGAAAAAAAAAGAGTTTTAGAATTATAACATCTAAAATTCCTATCTTCAGAATTAGAGCCAAAGAAGATATAACATTCACTCAAGTTATTTTCTTCTATTTTCTTTCTATTTGAACAAAAATTCAACTTTAAAAAATTTGTAATAATTTTTATATCTAAAATAAGACTTTGTAAAAAAGATAATACTAAGCATTGCTAAATATCTTTGAAATAGAAACCATTATTTCTATTTGGTCAAATAAAAAGCCAATTAATACAATGTAGTTTATACACCTTGGTAATTTTCCAATAGAAGGTGTATACACTACATTGGATATTTAGAATATGAGCTTTATACACCTTGGTAATTTAAAATATGAGCTTTATGGTCCTTAAAAAATTTCCAAATTATCTTTATAATACTTAGTATATATAGAGGTAAGACTAAAATTATTTGTAGTCTTATCAACATTGTTATATTAAAAGCAATTATATTATGAAAAATTATTTTAAGATCAAAATCATTTTAAAAAATCAGAATTAAAAATAATATAGCATCTTTTTTTTTTAATTTTCCTCAAAAGTTATAGAACTTTAAGTTTATATATAAAAAAAAAAGTAAGTAAATAGAAAATTTTAGAAAATTTTAAAATATTTTCTAAAGATAAGTATAGAAATTCATCAAGAGTGTTTTTAAACTTTTCAAGATTATTTTTAAATATGATCCTAAATTTTAAATCTTAAATCTTTATTTTTTTTAATTTAATAATTTTTTTATAAAGTTAAATAGTAATAATTTTTTTATAAAGTTAAATAGTAATAATTTTTTAATTTATATTTTTTAAAAAAATAATTTAGATTAAAATATTTTTTAATCTAACAATAACAAAAATTATATCCAAAGTTTAAAAATTATATTGTAATATAATTTTAGAATCTAATAATATATTAATATTATATAAAAATAAATTTAAGAGTCTAATAAAAAGTCCTTTTTTATTTATTTACTTTTTGGATTGAGATTGGTGATTCTAGAAATGAAATAATAAAAATAAAATATTGTGAAAATATTTTCAAATTGAAATGACAAGATTAAGATCAATACTATTATGATAAATCTTCAATGAAAGAATTTGGATATATAAAATAAAAGACTTATATAAGACTTCTATTTGCTATTTATATTGAAAAAAAAAAGTAACTACTAAACAAGGAGCATAATTTTATAATTTTATAGTTTATTTTTTTAAAAAAAAAGATAGTATTTTAGAAAATATATTAATTTAAAAATAATACAAATTGTGTTGCTAGACTATAGTATAATATCTCATAAAGATCTTTTATTAATAAATAAGTACTATATTTAGAATATAATTTTTTTAATATTTAAAATCAAATATATCTATTTTATATTTTTAGATTTTAGAGCTCCTATTTTTTATTAAAAAAAAAATATTAATTATCTTATTATACTTTTAATATAAAAAATTAAAGCTATACATATAAAAGTAATATATAGTTAAATTTTATCTTTTAGGAATGTAATCAATAAAACTTTATTAATAGAAGTAGTTATATAAGGTTATAAAAGCATAATCTTGTTTAATAATGTTAAGTTAAAAACAAATCCTATTACTTTATATTTATTTTGGTCAAAAAATTATGATCCTTGAATAGATTCAAAATTTAGTAAACTTTATTTATTTTTTATTTACCAAAAAAATATTATTTATTAGAGCAAATAATATTATGTGGATTAGAAAAGAAGGAATTTTTTTTTATTATTTATGTACCACCTAATTCACAATCAATTGAGATTTTCAACAATATCATAATACAATATAAAGACTTTTAAGATGTTTATGTGAAAAAAGATGTAGATATTTTACTTAAATATTATTCTTTTAGTTGTACAATTAATCGTAAGAAAATTGTTTAGCTACCATATGGAGTAGTTTGTAATTGCTCAAAAAATAACATTAATTCTCCTTCCTCAATATATTATTCAAAATTGTCTAGAAAACTTTATTTGACATTCAAATAATGACTATGTTTTTGTGAAATTAGATAGTTTAACAAATAAATATAATTTATATTTTGTACAAAAAATATTAGAAGAAAAAAAATATAAATTATTTCTTACTAATATTTATTATTATGATAAAATTCTAAAGATTTTTTATCTCTAGAAATCCTCTATAGAAGGGTCTTTAAAACTTAAATACTTGACTTACAAGCCTTGTAGTTTTTATAAAGCCTCTACATAGTCTAAAAGATAATAGTATCTAATTATAGTTAATATAGTAATTATTTTAAAAAATACTATATACTTTTTTATTTTAAATATAATAATAAAATGATAATATATAATTTTTTGTATCAGAGATTACATTACAAAAAAAAATTCATATTTAGTACTTTTTATGGTATTTTAATAATTGTTAAGATTAATCATCTAGGCTCTATTATTTATTTATTTTAAATATCATTAATCTTTTTTAATAAAAAATATTATAATTCCTAAAAAAATAAAAAAATAAAAAAATAAATTAATAATCAAGTTTAAAATAACTAATAGGACTATAAAAATAATTTTGAACATACAATATATTGTTATTATTTATGCTCTATGTATGAGTAACTATCAATTAGAAAAATTGAGAATAAAACAAGTAATTTAACAAACTCCAAAATTTTATAATCACTTGCAACCAAAAGACATTTATTTAAATGGTGGCAAAATCACACTCAAATTCACACTAAAATTCTCTTCAATTTACTCTAGTCACAACACTCCCAATTGCATTTTTGGCATACACACTTTCAATTGCCCTTTTCACACACACCAATTTACATTCTACCAGGATTTTATTTTGATTCTGATCCAAATTCTAATTAGATTTTTTATTTTTTATAATCATATTTTTGATTCTGGGTTTTCGCATTGCTGATACTCAAGATCGAACCTTTGCTGATCTTTTTTTCCCTTTTGTCCCTCCTGCACAAGATATGACCAAACAGGCCCAAAAGCTACACCAAATTACCCACAATCACCTTACAAATCTGTATTAATTCTTGTCACATACTGTTGGTAGTAGATCAACCACTTCTACTTCTACGTCTACATGACTCTGCCCGTTTATCTTTCGTCCATTTTGCTGCTGCAATTCTTTCACACTCTCTTTCGTTGCTAGATCCAACTTCACCGTGCTGGATTAGTATCCTATCGACGCTTGTTCTTGTTCTGCTGTCGTTTGCACATCCTTGTGCTCTATTTTTCCTCAACTTCACTTTGCTAGCCCCTGATCGCACAAAATGTTGCTCAATTGTTCCACCTCGTCGTCTTTCTTTCATCATCGCTAGCTAGTTAGTTCACCTACTTTAGGCTGATCGCACCGCCGCTCATACATTCCCATTTTGCACTAGTTCCTGATCACTTGCTCGTTTGACTTGCTTACAACCGCCTTCAATACATCCTTCTACAAACTCGTCCTGTTTCAAAATGGTTTTGATTTCTCCCTCTTCCCAAGATTGTTGCTCACACGTTTGTTGAAACACTTTTCAACAGTCGATCCTGATTCCATTTGTCCCTTGGCTGGTTCACTTCGCTGATCACTCTACACGAAATTCATTTTTCTGATCACCCATACTCTTGTATAATTCGCCCATGATGTCCCTGGTCTCTCACACACACACATCGGCTCAATTACTCATATACACCCCTCGCTCATACTCTCACACGAGCACTCACTCACCATTCAATACACTCATAACTCTTCACACCAGAACTTTGATACTGCCCTTCACTTCTCTCACTGTTGCTCAAACTTGCCTCTGCACCGCCATATTTCCGTTCCGAGTTACTTGAGTTGACACCCATAAAGTGGTATCATTGGTGATATCCTACCTATGTTGATACCCATGAAGTGGTATCATTGGTGATATCCTACCTATGTTGATACCCATGAAGTGGTATCATTGGTGATATCCTACCTATGTTGATACCCATGAAGTGGTATCATTGGTGATATCCTACCTATGTTGATACCCATGAAGTGGTATCATTGGTGATATCCTACCTATGTTGATACCCATGAAGTGGTATCATTGGTGATATCCTACCTATGTTGATACCCATCAGATTCCAATTGGATACCCTACATGATGTGCTAGAATATTTGAAATAATACCCTTACAAGTATTTTAATATCTTGGTCTGATTTCCTTAGAATGTGCAAATTGATGCTCTTTTTATAACTAATACTCTTTTTACAACTAAATTGTATTACAGCTAATATTCTAAATAATATTTTTAATTTTTTACAAAAAGAAAAGAAAAGAAAAGATTATCTAGTATTTTAATTTATATGCCCTTTTTCCTATCTTTAACATAATAAAATAATTTAAAACACAACAATATGACAATGGTGTTGTACCTTTTGTTGATGCCCATCAAATTCTAATTAGATACTTTATATGATATGCTAAAATCTATTGCTCTTTAATTATTATATTACTAATGCTACTCCTTCCAATCTTTGTATTCTTATTATTTTTTAATTTTTTACTAAATTAGATCAATTCTAGACCTACTTCAAAGTTTTTAATGTCCTCCAATTCCTAAGCCTAATTTTAATGTTCCTATTGCTTCCCAATCTCCTACTTTAGTCTTTTAATGGCTCTAAGTATGGTGTTAGATTTTACAACTAGTCTTTGTTTCTTTATTCTGCTCTTACTTTTACTTCCATTTTATGCATTATTCTAACCATTTGGAGAATTTGTACATACTAAGTCACTAAAATTGTTAAATTAAGTATAATATTTAAAGTAACTAAAATAAAATTTAAACCTTATTTTAATATATTTTTAAATTCTAATATTATTTTGGTAGTAAAATAGATTATAATATTTTTAATTTATACTTTAAATATAATATCAAATTAAATTAATTATTAAATTATCAAATAAAAAATATAATTTAATAAATAAAAAATAAAAAATAAAAAAGTTTTAAATTTTTTATTTTATAACTATATTATTTTATTTCAAAAAAATTGATATTTTATTTATTTATATAATATAATATAATATAATATATTAGTTCTTATTGTGAGAATAAAATTTGCTCTTCAATCCAAATTACAAAGTGGCCTCAATTAAGAGTTGCTTATAATTGGTGGATATGAAGTCAGAAGTACAATGAACAAGAAACAAAGAAAGAAGAAGGACAAAATAAGTGAAAGAAATACAATGAAGTAAATACACACTTCAAAAACTTGTCATAGTTTGTTCATTGGATTTTCATTTGATAAAAAATAAAATATAAAAATAAAAAGTAAATTTTTATATATAAATTTTTTATCTATTCAATGATGTAAAGACCATGTTAATTAGAGTTATTATGAGTTAGTTATGAAGATTTAAAGATATGAAGTAAAAAATAGAAAAGTTAAGTGGACGGGCTTTATGTCAAGAGTAACTTACTTAAGAAGTCAAGAATTTGAACCTCACCAAGGCTCACAAAGTAGTGTGTAAGGTATCCTAGAGGGGTCATGAGGCCTTAGCCTTATCCTCCTATCTATATCCAAAGTGCTACAACCTATATAGAATATGTGCACCTCTCTTCTTATAAATATTATTCTAGTTGTTGGTCATTATAATTTTTATTAATAAAATATGTTTTTTGCAATTTTGATTTCACTGTGGTGTTCAAAAACATCCAATTAGCCTAAGAACCTTGTGAGGTCTTCAAATCTTGCTCCAATCCTTCATAATGGCCTCCTAAAGTGGTAAAATCATTTTTACCAAAGTCTTCAAAATATGTTCTAAACATTCCTAAATAATTTTAAATAAATTCTAAATAAATTCTAATTTTTTTTGTAATATTTCTAAGATGTTAATATAAATTTTAAGCTACTTTATCCTATCTTGGTGATTTTTTTATAATAACAAAATCAATTCAAATTAAATAGATTTTTTAATCATAATTTTTTTAATATTTAAACAACTTAAAAATTATGTTTTAACAAATCCACCAATTAAAATATATTGGTGGGACTCACATTTATATTTAATTATAAAAAAATCTAATATCATATTTTATTTAAATAATATTAGTAGCTTAAATCAAGAATAATTTATTCTTTTAATTATACATCAATGTATTTAGAATATTTTTAAAAAATAAGTTAATCAATTATTTGCAAAAAATTATAAAGATAAATTTCTTCTTTTTTGGAAAATATACTTAAATAGTAGTTAGTTTTATACCAAGTTAAAAACATGTAATGGCTTAATAATAAATTTTATTTAATATAATATTAGTTTAATTTTAATAAAATCTTATTTATTACATAAAAATAAATCCAAAATTCTAAAAAATACAATTCATGGTTAACATAAATTTTTGATATTTTAAAAAATAAACTATTAGCCTATCTAATATAATCTATAAAACATCTAAATCACACAATATAAAAATTAAATATAAATTAAACATAATAATAGATAAAATTAAAATATAAACTCATAAAAGAGAGTCTATGCTTATAGCATGAATTAAAATTAATATATATATATATATATATATATATAGATATATAGATATATAAGTCTCACAAATTGAATGCTTTTATTTATATTTTGGATTAAAAAAAGATCTACAAATTCTATTCCAAATACAAATTTGATTGTTGATTTTTTATGTTTTTTATTTTTTATCAAATAATAGAGTCTACTTTGATACCATCATAAAAAAATATGAAACATAAGAGAAAAAAATCTAAATAGTAATCTTTATTTAATATAGAAGTCAATAATCAAAGAAAATTATCTATTTATCTTAAATGTCTTCTACACATTAATGAAATATTAATAAAAAAAATTATAATTTATAATTTAAAGATTGATATTTTTTACTCAATACTAATTCCAAAATATAAAAACTACAAATAATTACACTAAGTAATAATAATAATCTAAATCCTAAAAAAAAAAATCTTATTAATACAAAAATACACAATAATTGGGCATTTTGTTAATATTCAAGATCAATAGCATTAAATGATCAAATACCTTTTATATTTATAAATTTCAACAATAAATTCTATTGCTAAGATGAGGTTTTTTTGATGTAATCTATTATGTATTATTTGATGCAAATATAATTATCTATGTAGCCAATATTTATATTTTAATTTAAAAAATACCAAGAATTTTTAGTCTATGAGATATTACATGACTAATACATAATTAAATTTAAATCTATAAATAACTTTATTTAAAAAATAATATAAATTTATTATATTATTACTTTTTTATAAAAAAATATTTTTTAAAACTACAATGTACATAAAACTACAATGTACATTTCAGTTCTATAATTTTTGCATCATATCTATCTATCTATATATATATATATATTTATTTATTTATTGGACCCAAGATCTTGTAGATACTAGAGATGACCCTAGCCAATAGACCAAGCTTGTATTGAACTTACCAAATAAAATAAAATAAAACAAATCTTGCACCCTTGCCGTCTACCTGTTACCTTGAAACATTGGACAAACAACACAACTATATATATTGGAGCCCTATGGATGATAATCCAATAAACAGAATGCATTCACTAGGTTTAATTTGGGTGTTGTTTTACATATGTGTCACTGTAATGTATTGATGATATCAAAACATGTGTAAATTAAACTCAAAATTAAAGTTAATTCACATTCTGCATGTACTTAACTTAGATGTTCTAATTGTACTTAAGACAAATGCATTATTAAGTTTCTGTTTATCAAACATTTAAAGTTTAAAAAAATATACAATCAATTATGTTTTTTAAATTAATGGAAACAAATTTTAAAAACAAAAAAATCAAATCAAATCAAATCTTAATGGAAGTTTTAAAAACTTTAATGCAACCATCACATACACAGATTGTAATAAAATAAAATAAGTAATTGAAGTGCGTTTGGCTAACATTGGCTATTCGGGAAGGAAAGACCAGATATTAATTCTCTGTTGATGCAAAACATTGAGCATCATTTTATGGAAAATGGTGGATGAAATATAAATTTAAAAAAATGGCACAAGATGAATCACAGAATTGAACAACACAAACACAGCCACAGTAAAGATTATACAGGTGTCATATACCACTTTCATTTACACATTCGCATCACAAAATTACTACTTCTTAAAGTTCAAATTCTCCAAAAGAACACAAAACCAGTTTGTAACACAACCCACACAACACAGAAAATAATCGACAGTAGCATCATTTTGATCAATCTCCACATCATATCTAGATATAATCAAACAAATAATGAGGCAATATTTGCTTCATCTGCACATATACACACGCAGTCTGTAACGCAAAAGTCGCGATAACTTCATCCATGACCACTAAATGGTGTGTTAGTGTCCACTAATCATGCACTGAGCATGCAAATAGAACCGGGTTGGCAGATGGTGGGAGTGAGAGGTGTCGATATAACCGGTGTCGGTATCCAGCGCATGCAAATGCCGGGTCGGTGGCGGTGGTCACGAGACCGCGGAGGAGTGCAGCCGAAGCATGGACCGCCGATCAGTGGCGGTATTAGTCACCTGGCGTGGACGGAGCACGGAGAGGGGGCGGCCGACTGATGAGCTGTGGCGGTAACGATCTGTGCAGCCAAGGGTGGGCACAGCCTCTAGAGATACGTGAAAAAGGGCGTCTGGTCTCGTGGGCTCCGCTGTGGGCGGCGGTGGCGACGACGCCGAGGTCAGAGCCGGATTCTGCCCTATCTCTCCAGGTTCCTCTCGCTCAGTTCAGATTGCACCACGCCTCCTGCTCCACGAGAACCCATTTGCACCAGTTGCTTCGTAAACTCTGCACGGGATCCCCTGACCTGATCTGATCTATGCCAGGTTCCGCAGAGTTGCGTGAGCTCAATCCTCGGTCTACACTGAGCAGAAGTTTGTCTGGATTGTCCTTGGCACCAGCTTCAGGGGCAGTGTGTTGCTGAGACCACATGTAACAGCAGCCTCGACTGGCATTATATTAGAAGCCGGGGATGCGGAACAAGGACCACCCCATGTGTGCACTATCCATGAAGGATGCAAATCAAGCGTTAGAATTCTGACATTTTGCATCCGTTTCTGTGGCCATCTGAGGCTGCTTCGGAAACGTGGTGAAGCGCCAAGAATAAAATTTTGTTCGAATAAGTCGTTTATTAATTTAAATATTAGAATAATGTTTGTGATGTATACTGGTAATCAAGGAGCCTGTTCAACTTCGAACGTCAATCGTTCAAATTAGTTTTAAGAATTTTGAATGAATTTGCTTTCGGTTTCAGAGATGTGAAGTGTTTGTCTGAACTCTAAAAGTACTCTGGTCAAAATAATGGCAACAACAATTGATTGTTTTAATATATATATATATATATATATATATATATATACACACTATGTTCACTGAGCATTTGTAACAAAATGTTTTTATTTTTTTTATATTTAGTGCATCGTATGACGTTGTGAATTGCAAATGTTAATTAACATGTTTATTTTACTTATCTATATAATATACAATATCCACTGTTAATTTCATCTAATTTAGATATTTTTACGATTTGTTTTCTTAATAATAAAATTGAATCTTAGAGATGACTGTTTAAAAAAATAAGTAAATAAAGCAACTTGAGGGTTTTATTATGAGATAAAATTTTCAGAATCTAACACAAATATGAATTATAAATATAAAAATTAAGACATAAGATAATATACAATGGACATAGTAATTTCTATAATTTATTAAAGATTATAAATAAAGCTTGATACATAACATGGATTTTCTAATCTTCAACATATTCTCAATCTTTTGGAAGTACTGTAATATCTAAATACACTTAAAACTCTTTAGTTTCATAATGATAAATTTTAAAATAATATTATTAATAAATTGATAAACTTCATTGCATTGTGTGGTAGAATTCTAGAACTTATGACTATTCTATAACATGGCAACTACTTATGACTATTTTTGTAAATACGACCACCCAAATTTTATGGCTGGGAAATATCATAATCTTGAAAATGTATTTATATATCAAAATTTAATTTAATATTTATATTTAAAAAATTGTGGGCAAGAAGAAATAATTTTTTAAATATTTGATTGCATAAAAGGGATTTATCTCTTTAATGATATTATTTCAAAAATAAATGTAATTATCGTTTACATGAGCCTTAAAGCAACCAGATTAGGCAATAATATTTAAGAGAAATAATATCATACATTTTTAGCATATATTATCCTAATTACTTTAACATCTACTGGTCTTTAGAAAACAATAAAACCAAATCTATTTCTACCAAATGCATCAATTTTTTATTCAATCTTTGTTTTTATTTGTTAACACACATTGGTTTTCTTGATATTTACTAGATGACATTGTCTTTGTCTAATACCCACAATTATGTTTCATTTCAACATGACCTAATAACAATAATAACGATTGACATGCTGATCTTGCAACTAATGGGCTAGTGTGCAATGACCATCTGAGTTGACAATGCTGAATGACTATTTTGCCCACACATGCATCCATCCATTCTTTGCTTTACTACACTTCAATTTTAGTTTATTCATTTTGTGAAATCAGTAACCAAGGCAACCCTAATCCCACAGAGTGTAGGGGAGCCATCTGGCAAAAGCCAGTGTATGCTGTGTAAGGTCTATCCATCTGCCAGTCCATGCACAACTGGCACAAAGACTGGGTCTATTGGGGGGGGGGGGGGTGGAGTGGAGTGGGGGTGTGGTGCTGGTGGGAGCCATGTTCCCATGTGGTTCCCAAAGGACAGAGGAGGAATGGCAGGAGGGGAGAAGCCATTCCCAAGGCAGGGTAGGCCCTTCTATTCACTTGGTATTACCCTCTCAGATATTTATTATTTTAGTCTTGTTTTGTCTTGTCTTCACTCCATATCTCTCTATCTATCTCTCCTGGAATGGGTGCCAATGCAGAAGGTTCTGGAATCAGCCCTCCCCAAGTGTTGTCCCTCTACTGTGCCCTTCTTCTATGTCTAGTACTCTCACTATACCATTTACATGTACACACAGTAAGAGTAAGGGAAGAATGGGTCTTCCATGTCATCACAGCCAATGTGCAAGTAAAAAGAAACACAGCCATTTGCATACATATATATACTTGCATACATAATCTTATTTTTATTATTCTCAAATGTTGCATCTTAGTAAAATGCTTGGTTTAAGTCATGCACATGATTAAAAAATAAAAAGGATAACACTTATTTTATTATTAAAAATGGTAATTTGCAAGCTATATAGATTTTTTTCAGCAACAATGGGATATGGCTAATACTAAAAATATGGAATTCATAAAGTCAGTGAGTGTGGGATTTGATATAGTCATTTCCTTGCAAGACCAACTAGTGCAGTCCAGAAAAAAAAAGTCTAGATTATTCTCATAATTACCAAATGTTGTAAATAATGTTTTAAGTTAAAAGAATTAATATCCATGGACACAAAATTTGACAATGATTAAAGAAAAATCCATATGTTAAGTTTCTGCTTTAATTCGTTATTATGTTCTTATTAAGGTTGGGCTTATTGTGATCTGAAACATCATATCGAACGAAAAGTCAAAATATAAAGATGCGAATGAATTCTCATCTCCATGTTGAACTTTTTCCACCTCTAATTTCCAAAGATTTTTTTTTTCTTTTTCTTTTTTTCTTTTCTTTATTCCAAAATTAAACATTCCAAACAAAAAGATCAACGATGAGAATACGCACAAACGTGTACGTACTACTACATTTTCTCATGCCAAAATCATTTGGTTCCACCCACACCCAAAACCATGAAACACCACCTTCCCCAAAATATTCACAAAAATCATGAGTTTCTGCCAATTCAAAGAATACCAAAGTCTTCAAAGCTTGGTGATGTGTATGTGTGTGTGTGAGTATGTTTGTGGCATCACCCAAAGAACCCCGACCCTGACAGATCGATGCAAACACTCTGTCGGCTGAAGCTTCAAAACTGCCAGTTTTACTCGGTGGGTGGCGATATTTCCTTCTCTTCTCGAATCCATGTCCACTCTCACGACGCGTAGTGAGGAATTTTCAGCTCACAGCCGAGCTCACAGGCTTACACTTCCTCTAGCAATCGAATTCTGTCGATAGGCGTCCGTGGAGCTGAAGCCAGGCGGTGCGATGGCGCGCGACGTGTGGGGATTTGTGGAAGATAAGACTCCCCGGTCGCGGACTCGGATTCGAAGTCGAGAGGGCGTGATTCTGAAAGGGAAGGAGGAGGAAGAGAAGGGTGGGCGTGAAGCAACCAAGGAGGATTTGTCAACATCCGATGAGGCTGTTCCTCTACGTGGAGCGCAGGACGGACCTCGGGAGATGAGCGTGGGGAGTGTGAGTGTCCCACCACCACTCTTCCAAGCCGACCGCCGCCCTCCATTCCCGTCCCACACCCCCTGCCTCCTCCTCCTCCTCCTTTCATGTTCTCTCCTCAGAGGACCACGAATTGATCCATGGCAGCGCGGTTCAGGGCTCGCTTTCGAGTGTTCTAGATCCCAGCTCAGCTCGACTGGGTTTGCTTATATAGTGGTCGATCGGCAAGTTAGTGCTATGCGTTCCTTTTCTGGGTGTTGTTTGTTGGCAGACTTCTACGTTTCAGTCTAAGTGCGAGATTCTGATCGGTTCGCACCCGTTTTGAGTTCTCTGAGCAAGCCAGGTTGTGTAGCTTTGGGTGTGGTAGCGTTTTGTTGTGAGTCGGGATTGTGGTGGTTTGCACACAGTGACGATATTGCGAGCCAGAGGCGCCGGCATAATTCTCCTCGCTGAGTGAATTTCCTTGTCAAGGCTCGGATTGGTTGTCGCTTTAGAGTGTGAGTAGTGTTCATCGCGAGCTGGTTAGAGGCTTTGGTGTTTGGATCTTCACAGAGCACTCTCCGCGCCGGT
This sequence comes from Physcomitrellopsis africana, assembly GCA_036785485.1. Classification (NCBI taxonomy): domain Eukaryota; kingdom Viridiplantae; phylum Streptophyta; class Bryopsida; order Funariales; family Funariaceae; genus Physcomitrellopsis; species Physcomitrellopsis africana. The sequence continues at coordinate 27,445 of JAWRVF010000387.1, read as the reverse complement.
TGATTGCCGGCCGGATCGGTGGTCGAGAAGGCAGCATTTGATAGCCAATTGACAAAGGCCGGAATGGCAGACACGGAGGTAAGGAAGCGTTTGCTATTACTTGATGCCCTTCCTTTTGTTTTTGAAGGTGTTGCACTCAGCCATTTATTCCTGCAGGGATGGATTCAAGGAAGACAAGATTGATAGCTTTGCATAGAAATTGTCCGTTACACAGGCCACTAACCGGCAGCATCGTCTTCCTTTAAGACGCGATGATTGCTTTCTGTGTTGCTAAGAAATGCAATCGTACGTGATCGTGTGCAGGTTTGTTACATTGGTGGCCCAGCCCCGCCATGGTTGGATACGAACGCATGGTGCATCCCCGTGGCAGTTAAAAAGGAGTATGCTGACAAAATGCCGGTGAGTTGATCGAGATCAGTTCAGTTTCTCTTGCCTGAGGGTTACATCGAGAATCTGATTGAAATTTATGAATTCTTCTTCTTTTTCTTCTTCTTCTGCTGTTCAATGCATGCGCGTCTTCAGGAAAATTAACGTGTATTTCCGGTGGCTTGTGCAGAGGATTGCAATGCAAAAAGTCGAACTGAAGGTGAACATGTGTTGCGCCAAATGCGCAGAGATAGTGGATGAAAAGATACGATATTTGGGTGGTAAGATCACATCCCCTGATCTTTGGTGGTTGTCATTTGGGTCATTATATTGAATTGGAGAAATCCTGAAGAATGACATTTTTTTCAATTCCTCTCACATACAAAGTCTGATCCAGTAATCCATATAAACCTGATCCAATCTCTACATATTGATGTTGTTTTGATGGTGCTTTTTCAGGAGTGTTTAATGTGAAGGTTGATCAGAAGAATTCCAAGGTGACCGTCATAGGAAGACCCGACCCAGAGAAGGTTCTAAGGAGGGCAAGAAAAGTGGACAAGCATGCTACGTTTTGGCCAGCACCACCACCTCCACCTCCAGCCCCTGTAGTGGTAGTAGTGGAGGAGAAGCCTAAAGAACCGGAAAAGCCCAAAGAGGAGAAAAAGGAAGAGGTAAAGGAAGAAAAGAAAGAGGAAAAGAAGGAGGAGGAAAAGAAGGAAGAAAAGAAGGAGGAGGTGAAGGAGGAAAAGAAACCAGAAGAGAATAAGGAGGAGGAAAAGAAGGAGGAAAAGAAAGAGGAAGAGAAGAAGCCCGAAGGTGAGGCCAAGGCTGAGGAGAAGCCCAAGGAAGAAGAAAAGGAGGAGGAAGAGAAGAAGCCTGAGGAGAAGCCCAAGGAAGAAGAAAAGAAGGAGGAAGAGAAGAAGCCTGAGGAGAAGCCCAAGGAAGAGCCCGCTCCAGCACCTCCAGCAGTGGCGCCGGTGCAGTTTCCACCTCACGAGCAAGCAAGTTTCGAGGGATTTGTCCCATTTGATGGATACAGGCCGAGCCAATCTTACTACCCTCTCTACCCCGACTTCAATCACATGGGATACTTCGGCCCACAGATCTCCTACCTCAATCCCAACTATTTCAAGCATGTCAAGATTGCCTACTGAGTTCCTCGCGGCGTAGCATTCTTTCAGTTCTCGACGACCATTCTGGTCGTCAGGCGTGTAGGACTGATTAGTGTGTCTTGAAATCCATGTGTTGTCGTGGTCCTGAGGCACTATTGGTGTACATTATTAGATAACCGTAGTTTGCATAACAGGTTTAGGGTTCATTTCAACAGAGTAACAGCTGAGCTTTTTCACTGCAGGGAGTCGAAAGTCAGCACTCCCATTTCCGATTCTGGAGGAGGATTACATTAGGTTATTTTCTAGCAGAGATAGAAGGAGAGAGAGAGAGATAGAGTGGGAGCTAGTAGTAGGCAATTACAGCCGCTCTAGGAATCACGTCCGTGGTTCCTTGTGAGTATTAGCAGCAGCCTTTGCAGTCATGGCTCATAGCTTGGCTGTCTTCTATGAGATAGCCGTGAGGGCATAGAACCAGTTCAACAGCAGTCGCTCTTTGTTTATACGAGGCCTGCATAACTGAAAAACTCAAAACTTCTCTTATCATTAAATAGCACTGCGTAATCTGTGTCCCATTCTTCCCAGCAGCGTGCCAGAGCAACGATGAATGACATGCATGGTCTGCCTTCGGATCTGCCTATGAAATCCGGAGCATGTCAACTTCTAGGCATATGTTCAGCTGTACGTGATGTTCTCTGTGCACCTGCAAAGAGCCTGCACTGCGCTATCACAAAACCTCTGGCTGCACGGACACTCACGACCTGGTCGAAATCGTTACAAAGAGAACATGCAAACTAGCAGCAATCCACGTTAGGGTCAAAGCTCGACTCCCCAGCACATACATTTAGCCGTTACGTTGATAAAATCCGTCGAGAAGATAAGAACACGTCTGTCGTTGTTCAATCTGATGTGTGTCTAGAGATCTACAGCATTTCTTCTGCCCGCAGCCCACCTTGGATACCCTTCACCATTTGACGTGGAGAAGAAGAATTGCAAGCAGTGAAGGGGAAGTGTTGACTGGGTTGTTGCTCTTGGCCTCCGATCGAAGCTCGAATCGGGTCAACCGAGCACATATCAGACAGTCAAGATGGGTGGACTGTAAGATCTTGCACTAGTTTCGAGCCTCAGCGCCACCACCCATCGTGGGTATCGAAGGCACCCAGTTGCTGATGGTTCCGGAGAAGCAAAGCAAGCAATCCAAGCAATCAATCAATCAATCAATCAGGCTCCAGTAGTGGCTCAAGGTGAGAGCTTTTGGATGCTTTTTGTCCGTGCTTCAGCATATGCTCTCATCGCGTAATCACCACACCCAATGCTCAGCTGTGGACTTCGGAGTTCCAACGCACACAAAACCAGTTTCAGAAACAAACAAAATACTTGCGGCTCATCTGCTTCTTCTCACAATGGCAACAGCATCGATTGGACAATGTGAAGCTGATTTTGTGCTCTGCTCACGCTTTCTAAACAGTTTCAAACATGAGCTTTACCATGAAGCTTCCACAATTTTAATTTTTTAACATTTCCTTCTACGTGGTCTGTTCACAAATGTAACTAAAATAAACAAATAAAGAATTGGAGTTTGATGTTGGAAAAATGTGTGTGATAGAAGATTGGGAGTTTTCATTCGCTGTTCACAGAATGAATTTCAGCTTTCCAAGCTTGGGACTTCAGTAAAATTAAATATGGAACATGAAACTGGGTGTTGTTTTATATTTTAATTTTGGTCATATATATATATATATATATATATACACACACTGTTGAATAAAGAAGCAGGGAATTGTTGTTATTTTTGTGTGTTATAAATTGAGGGCTTCTGTGATTCATGAGGAACAAAACAAGACAAAGAAGAAGATGCATAGCATTGAAGTAAATGATGCCACAAATATTCTTATAGTTCATGTTCTAATTTATATACTACTTGATAGTTTGGTTAAAAGTGGTTTTTATATATAAACAATAAAAAATCAGATGATTAAATATAAAGAGCCAAGTTATAAAAAATTAGGGCAAGTAGTGGTAATGAAGCAACCAAAACTTGACCCTTAAAGGTTCTCTTGATCCTAACTCCAAAGGTTTTATATTAGCCAACAAGTCACAAAAGAAGAGAATTCAAAATAATAGAATTAAGAGAGTTTCACATTTAAATTGGTTTGCACAATTGAGTATAAGAACAACAAAATTTAAGTTTTGTTAGTTGCCTCTAAGTTTTTAAAGCATTTTGAAGGTGCTAAGGTAATTCATTGAAGTAAAGGTAATGTGCTTTATAGCTTTGGTAACTATAAAATTTGATATTTTAAGACTTAAAAAATATTTTTAATATACAAAAGTGTGTATTTCTTCTAATCTTCTAATCTCACATTTTATTAATAATGTAGCTTTAAAAAGAATCTTCTTATTAAAATATACATAAGAAGAGATAAATGAAAAAATTAAGAATGTGCTAATGCCACCACAATTTTTGCTACTACTACCACAATTTATTCTTATTAAATTTTAAATTATTTTTTATTAAAATAAAAATTATTTTTTATATAATTAAAAAAATAAAATTATTATTATTTTTTTTGATTGGAATAAAAAAAAACTAAAGAAATATTTTCAATAGATGGTGGATTATGGTGGCAATAGCAAAAACTATGGTGGTATTAACATATCTTAAATTATAGGATGTCATTAGTCTTTCATTTTATTTGTAAGATTCTTTATTAGCCATATTTTTATATATTTATTATATTAAATTAAAGAATATTAATAGAATTTTAAGATTCTAAATTTAAAATTTCTTTGTTATATTTTCTAGACTTTAACAATTATCATATCCAAATTGCTTTTGACAATGACTTTTAAATAGTTAAATATATCATTTTTATTCTACAGGATAAAATTAACTTAATTTAACTTAATGATTAGAAAATTTTAATAAGTTATTTCGCATAAACATATAAATTTTTTTCACATTTGATCAATTAAGAATTAAAATTCCTATCTAATTATAATATATATCTTATACTTTGCATATCTTTATTTTTAAATAAATAAAGATTTAATCTTAAATTGATTAATAAATTAATTTATATATAAAAAATTTAAAAATTATTCTAAATTTTTATTAGATCCTAATAAATTTTAACTCTAATATATAAAATATCAAAATCTAAATAAATACTAAATCTTAGTATTAACTATAAGAAACTTAATATAATTTTATAAAATTATGTATAAATTTTAGACAACCAAACATATTATTTTTTTAAATATATAATTTTAAATTCTAAGGTCTAAAATCTAAATACTAAATATTTTAACATAACTATACTAAGAATGATCTTAAGTTCTATATTTAATCCTATATTAGATCCTAATTTTAATCCTAAATTTAATCTATAATTTAAAATTATAAAATAGATTCTAATTTTTAAGCTAGAATTTAATAATTATTTTATAAATAAAAATAAAATAATTTTTTAGAATTTATTATTATTAATTAATTTAGCTAATTAACAAAGAAATAAAAATTTCATTTGGTATTTTTATTTAATAGAACTATTTTTAGAAGATCTTCTAAATCTCTCAATAAAATGCATATCATATTTTTTTTATGAAGATAATGCCAATTATCCTTACAACAAGTCTTTGCTATCTTTTATTTTCTCACTTTGTAAAGATACAATTGATTTTCACATATATAACTATCTTTTTTTCTAACATTATATTTTGTCTATAAGTTTGCCTTCTAATTATTGTATCAACTCTAATTGATGAGATTAGGACCTCTTTTGATATATAAGACTAACAAAGTTTTAAATTTATGGTGCTAATTTTTTATTTTTTATTTTTTATTTTATTTTTTAAAATTTTAAATATTATAATTAAGACACTATTGTTTAATGCCCTTTTCAACAGCATTATCTATTTTGTGAGTAAAACAAAATTGTTGATGGCTGATAATCTTTGTTAAAAACATCTTAATATCTAGGAAAATAATATATTATATCTAGAGTCTCACAATCAATTCCTAGAATTCTTTCATCAATAGTATTAAAATATGATTTATAATTTTTAATGTTAAAAAAAAACAGAAGTAATAGACATGTGTATATAATTACTCTACTTAAAGCATTTCAACCCTTTATAAAGTGTGTTAATTTTTAAATAATATTTATTGAAGTGTGTGGTTAATTTTAAATAATTTAAAAATAAAATTATATTTCTTTCTTTTAATTATAATATTGTGCTTTTTTCTTGTTACATCTAATACAAGGTCTTATTTCAAAGCACTACTCACCATATTATATCTATAGTTATTAATTTAAATAGTTTTATACAAAGAAAAGTATTTAAAAGAATAATATAACAAAAGAATCAAAAAAATCTTGCAATCAAATCAAAGCATAAACTTTATAATTAGTTTTATTGTAATTCTTGCATATTCTAATTGGTATTATTTAAAAATGATCAAAATTTATTAAAATACATCAAAATAAGATATATATATATATATATATATATATAAAATAATTTTTTATTAATAATTTTTTATAAAATTTTTCAAGATTGCTTCAAGCTTTTTCATAAATATTTTAAAATTTTATTTTTTTAGAACTTCTATCTACCAGTGGTACAAATTAAGCCAACATAGTGCTAATAAAAAAAAATACTTGTAAACTACTTTTACAAATCTATTAGGATAGATTAAAAGATGTAAGTATAATTTTTTTTTTCCTATTAAAAAGATCTATATAAGATTATTTTTTATTTGTTGAACTTATCTAGGATACTAAGTTTAGATTTTAAAAAATCTACTAGCAACCATCTACAAAAATAATTATTTATAAATCTTTTTTTTAAAAAAAAATTATTTATTAAAAATTATTTATATTTTATTTTAATATATTTAGAATCTCTTTACAAATATCAATTTATACAATGTTAATTTATTTTTTAAATATACTCTAATGATTTCAAAACAAAAGATTACATATATTTTAAAATAAAAAACTATATTATAACATCTATATAGAGGGTATAATTTATATTATCTAATACCAAGTGATATCTTTAAAAAGAGAATTATTTTTTATTTTTTATTTTTTAAAAAATATTTTAATATGAGATATTATTTCAAAATATATATGATCTATAATTTTTATGATGTAATAATATCTTTTATGAAGTTTATTAGTTTATTTTAAAAAAATTAAAAAATTAAAAAAAAAAAATCAATCTTATTAAATTATTATGGAATGATGAATAAGAGACTAAGAAAAAAATACATAAAAAGAAAAAGTTACTAAATTATAAAGAAGACTAGATATAAGAGGAAAACAAAAATTAAGAATCACTTAAATTGCTCTAAAATTTGTATTCAAAAGATTCAGGTATGCCTTGTCTTGCCTTCTTATTTATAGTATGGTAGTTAGGTATGATAAAAACTTCTAAGAGTGGTTTTCCAAATTATTCAATATTTTTAAAGTCTAAAGAATCTATTACAAAAATCTATAGAACACTATGGAAGGTTCTAAAATCTTTTAAAAGATTTAAGAAAATTTGAAAAGATCCTATATATTTAAAAATAATATTTTAATTATTTAAAAACTTATAGAACATGGTATAGGTTGTAATTTTTTATATGCTTATAATAATTTAATTAATTAATTTTTTATTTTAATCTAATACTTATGATAATTTTTTAAAATTTTACTATGTATATAAATATATTCATGTATATTTTTCATAATATACCAATTTTTTTTTAGATTTTAAGAAGGATCTATTACTTGGTTTTTAAGAAGAATTATTTTGAAATATCAAAGTAAGACTATTTAACTTACAGAGTTTATTTATTTTTAAATTTTTGTATAAATAATTTTATTAGTAAGTTCATTCTTGATTAATTTATTGTCCACAATGTATTGAACAAATTTGATTGGCATATGATTTTTTTAAAAAAATTTCATTAATCTAATATATAAATAAATAAATAAATAAATAAATAAATATTTCATATTTTTTTAGTATTATTTCCAAAATAAAATGTGTTTTTAAATGAAAAGATGTTTAAATTGCTCAGCTAGCGTGCGTGAGTTAGAGTTACAAGACAACAGGGATTAAGTGCATATATATATATATATATATATATAAGTTTATGACATAAATTGACATCTAATCATGTTGCCGACAAGCCGCAGACTGCGAGTAGATGCAAGTGTTAGAACTACACCATTCATCAACGCTAAGCAAACCTAAAATTAAGTTTTGGACTAATGATACGCTCAGCTCGTTTAGTCCCAGAGATGAATAGAAATATACGCACACAATATCAAAAAGCATAGACGAAGGATAGCCATATATCAAGACGAATATCCAGCCTCAGGGAGTGCCGACTGCCGAGATTATTTATATATGAACCGCTGGGATAAACTCATCACTCAGTCACAAAACTTGCTTCACTGTAGTATCCCTGGACAATCGCCAGAATACTGTGCTGGTTGAATTCAGGAGATGGAGGGTAGCCACCAACGGTTAAGATACGAGTGTCTCGTTGCCCTTGATTAGACTCGACACGATCTATGTCAAGCACATTTACGGAGTTCAAAAACATTAGCAAAGCTGGACTTGGTAAAATCTTATGTTTCAAAGTCTAGCCACTGCAAGATGATTCTGACTATTCAGAACACATAGTCTCATGATCCCAAAAGTACTACTCCAAGTTCAACTTACTCATGTTGTTGTGGTGCAGCTCATTTAACATTTCCTGGTGATTCCAAATTTGATTCCCCCTGAGATTAATCGTTGCAGAGATCTGTGTCAAAAGAACAATAGATGAACAAGAAACACTTACTTGAGTCCAACCTATGTCTGGTTTTTCTTTCTTTATACATTACAAAATCTCGTACAATATAAGTGAGCCGATGTACATGTACACCACATACCCAAGTGGAAGGAAGTTCTCCGGGCGCATCAGTTTGCGCGGTATTACCATTAATCTGCAACCAGGCAAGATGAAGATAAGTCGATACCTGAACAAATCTCCATAGCAATTGCCTTCGCAATGGAAATTAGTAAACACTAGAGAGAAATTCCACGAACTAGAGTCTCAAAATACACCAACTATCAATGCTTGGATTCAGATACCTGACGGGGATCAAACATTTCTGCTTGCTTCATTGTGCAACTAACAGTGTCTCTAAGGGCTAGAGATTTGAGCTTCGGTTTGCAGCAACGGCTATCGTCTAGCTTCCTGAAGGACTAAAATCCTGCAAACTGTCTCTAATGCGAAATGGGAAACTGGTGAACACACTTATTTGTAGGGATTGACGTCTAACGATTAGCCCGTCACGAGTATAAAGGGCAGATTCCAGATGATCATAAAATTGACTCAGCTGGCTTTTTTACACATTGAGACTCGTGCACAATCTTGGGCGGCTTGTCCGTTTCAGACAGGCAAAAGCAACAGCGCAGGCACAACTACTCTTTCAAAATTACGAATCGTGTCTCCTGCGTCAACTTGCGATGAGAGTAATGCCCCGCCCGGCTTCTCCATCCTAAACACGCTTGCCTGACGCAAACTAATGCCACCATTTTCGGGAGTCGTCTCCCCCAATTTTGAAACCCAGAACATGTCCTCGACATCTGACACTCTAAGATCTGCTACTAGCACCTGCAGGCAATCTAAACTCGTTGTCTTTCACGCCGACTACGTGGCGCGACCCCAATTCTCACCTCCGCAACTGTCTCAAACACACTACCAGCTCCAAAAACTCTTGTGTCGCGACAGGTCAAGGGACTTTAGCCGGACGATGGGTCCCATGATCCGGGGGATCTAAAGCAGTTTACACTGCAAACGATGGTCAAGTGCCAATGACCACAGTCTTATATTGTCTGCCGGCTCGCATATTTGAGAATGTCGGTCCATCCCTATGCGTCGACATCCACCTGTTTCACGGGGTCTGTAACAATTCATCTGCGTGGTTGCACGAGGCACTGATCCGCGACTTCGGCAATTAATTTCAACCCCTGGATCTGAAGCTCTCAGCGTTGAAGTGATTTGACCAGGGAGACTTGAGGACGACAGAAGCGATCGTCACTGCGGCAGACCTTCAAAGTGCCTGTCTCAGTGCCGCAGCCACCGCATCGCACCTTGGATGGGCCAACAGTCCCATCCCAGGCAAGTATTACTTCAGGCACTTATCTGTTGAGCAATCTGTCTGCTTTTCTGTCTGTCCGGCACTAGAGATTCAATGTTCTAGTCATGGCGGAGCTTATCCATCACCGCATTTGGTGCTTATCGATCAGCGAAATCGGACCCTGGTGTTCAATCCAAAGGCACATGGTGCTGCAGATGTGGGATTCATGAAGAATGGGTTCATTGCTCATATTCTAATGGACTTCCAGTAGATAAGGACTAGAATTTCAGAACCACAAACATATATATTCTTTTTTTAATTTTTTTTGTTGTTATTAGTAGCAGTAATAGATCTTTGTTGTCGCAAAAAATCTGCGTAGAAGTTAAAAAATATATATATGGTGTTCATCAACATTAAGCCAAACGGCGTTTACACTGTTTTCTAAAGAAAGCGAAACGGACCCTGCATGCAAGTTGAAGAAATTGTTGTATAGCTTGGAAAATTCTTCAGGAGTATGGTGTTAATATATTGATTTAATCTTGTTTACAAATGATTTTTCATGAAAATATTGTAATTTTGGAAGTATTCAAGCACTTTAGTATCATTGAAGCATAATCTCAAAAGCATCAGTTGTACTATTGCCTAGGTAATAATTTTTTTAAAGTTTATTATATTAACAATATAAGTCAATCCAAACACATTATATATATATATATATATATATTTTTTGTACTTTATTGAATGCAAATATAAAGTTGTTGAAGTTCATTAACAAAGAACATAAGGATTAAGTACAATGCATAGAAGGTGAACTATACAAACAAGCCATTAAATTGTTTATATATATGCTATGATAGATACATATTCTACATTAACATGTTCCATTCTTGTAGTAGGTTAAATAAGAAGTTTGCCAAAATATTTAAATTTGAGACTTTTGACTATTTTTTCAAAGTAAGGCTATTAAAATTTTATTGGTCATGACCAAATTAATAAGAAAAAATTGCAGTTGATAACAAAATATGTGACTTATTTTGCACTGTTAAAAAACAAATACTACCAATGAACATACATATGATTTTTTAGAAGAAATTATTGAAAATATTAAATTGAATTTTTACAATGTAGAACCTGGAAAATAAAATAGCTAGCATTATTTTTAAGGCTGGTAGCTTTGGAATTTTATTAAGTTAGGAGCTAAAAAGAAATATTAAGACAAAAAAGCTTGAATAAGTTTCCTAAAGAATGTATAAAAAACTAGATTTTTACAAATGATTTATTATAAATTATATTTTTGCCTAACCTTTTTTCTAAAACTATTTTTTTACAAATAAATCTTTTTTTAATAGAAGAAGAGTCAAAAGGATAAATCTATAGATTAAGAATGTTTTTTTGTTGAAGATAAAAAATTAATATTCTAATAAATCAATTTTTTTGATAAAAATAAGCATAAAAGAATTTTTTTGCCAATCCTAAGACTAGTTGTTAATATTTTCTTTACTATTTTAGTAAAAATCTTATTTTACTTATAATCACCTTATTATAAGATGGTTTTTTAAAGATTTATATAAAAATTAGAAAAAAAATTAGAAAAATCCTTATAAAAGTTTTTATTCTCATCAAGTAAGTTTTAATTGTTATTTATTTATTGATTTTAATTTTAGATTTTTATAATTATTATTATCCTATTATTTAAAAGATATTCTTATATATATATTTTTAAAAAAAACTTCTATATAAATTAAATATCTTTCTACCAAATTATATAATAAAAAGTCAATTTTAATAATTATTGCTTAGATATATGGGGTATTTTATTTGTTGGTGGCCCAAAAATTTTTCTTCTATTATTTGCTATGAGACTTTTAATTGTATTAAATGGTCTTAAAAGGTACTTTATAGAAATATTTTCCATTGTTATATAATCTTTGTTAAAATTATAGAATATTGCTTTATGACAACAAAGTTAAAAATAACTTGAATAAAAAAATTAATGCTTAAATAAGGATCATATTATATTAGTCTTATATATTAGATATCTAAAAGACGTATGTTTAATTAAATATATATATATATATATATATATATATATATAACAAATATATGTCTTTTAGATATTATAATTTTTTTTAGAAATCTTATAGCTGGAATATATATTTTGATGTTTCTTTGTTTCATATTTTATTTGATTTAATTTTTTGTTATAAATCTTTATTATTATAGATTGAAAGTATAAAACAAATTTTTATAATTTAGCAATATTTATCTCTTTAAAATATTAATATTTTAAAAATAAAAAAAAAACAGATATATATATATATATATATATATATATAATTTTATCTATAATTGAATTATATCCTTGCTATAGTCAATTAGATTAGGTTGATCAAATTAATTTGCGACAAATTTTCTGTCATTCTATTATACTTGGTAACTTAATCAATTCTAAATACTCTTCTAAATCAAGTTTTAATAATGTAGCTATTTTACCAAATGATTTTAGAAATTATCATATAAAAGTATAATTTTTAAATTACAAGACATTTAAAGTATTAAACTTCTTCCAAAAATCTCTGTTGTTTATCATTTGCAATGCCTTATCTATTACTTCTTTGGGAACATTATCTGCATTTGATAAGTTTAATAAATAATATTTTAAATTAGATGTCAATATAAAAAATATGCCTACTCTTCTTATTTCATCTTTTTATGTAAGACCGCCATCATTATAGCTTAATAATTGAAATATTGAAAAACAAGTACTTTAATTTTATCAAACATGTAGTTACTATGATTGTTGTAATATAATCTTTTCAACTATAACACAACTCAATTCAAATACATAAAAAGTTTAGAATCTTTGTATTAGTAATGCACTTGATATACATCCAAGTTTTATAACAACATAAGATAAATACATCAATGAATATCTATGCATCAATATATACTTTAAAATTCAATTGTACCTATATATAATGAAAACATCATATCTCTAATTTTTAATATATATATATATACATATATATATATATATATATACATAGATTTTTTTTTCATGATTCATTCTATATATGCTATTTAGATAGCATTTAAGTACATTATCTTTTTATGAAATGGCTCTATATTCATGTTCTATATTTGTGTATCTTGATATTTTGTATTAGTTTCAACAATCTTTTTGTCCATGTCTTGTAGTTGATCATGCACTCTTATAATCTCATTTTTATTTATTTTGATTAATAATTGATTTATCAATATATTTAATATAAATTCCACATCTTGTTCTGATATTTTTTCTTCATTGTTGGTCCATATTTGCAATGTTCTTTCTTTCAATATGCCTTGAGTGTACATATCATTATAAAAAAAATAACATATATCCAATAATATATTCTTTTCTCCAACTTTTAAGTTGCCAAAAATTACTTTTAATATATTCCAAATCTTATAGTTATTATTTTTTTCATCTTTATCCAACTTTCTTCCCCTTTTCAACCTTTGGAAAGCTTGCTTCCAACATCTCAATCTTTTCTTATCTTTAAAATTGCACCTATTACTTTCAAGTTCAATAGTAGGCCATTATAAGCTTTTACAATCTTTTTGTTAACTTCAACAAGTTCTTTAGGCAAATTGTCTTTATTTTTATATGAATAAGTGGTGAATAACCTCAAACTCATTTTCTAATCAAGTTCTTTAACATTTATTTCATGTGTTTTTATACTATAATATTTTGTAACTTTCTAATCTAAAGCTGTCATAATTAATGTACTACAATTATTAGCAAATAGAAAATCCAAAGACACAACATCTTTAATTTGATTTTGGTTCTTTACATTGTCAAAGATTATGATGACTTTGTTTTTGGTTAAGAATAATTTCAATATTTCTTGAGCTTCCTTCAAATTTCTTGGCTTTCTTGCAACTTTAAATTGTTTTAAAATGCTACATGAAATTTTATATTTAATACTCCTTTCAATATATTCAAAACAGTATGAAACATCATATATTTTCTTCACTTTATCCAATATAGCCTTTGCTAGTGTAATCTTGCCTATTCTATCCATTTCAATAAGACACAATGCCTTTACTTTACTTATATATAATTGTGTCATTTGTAATAAGTATTTTTTTCTACTAAATACTTTATTCTTTGGCATATCAATTTATAATTAAAAATCAAACTATAAATTAACAAAACAACATCAAAATGAATGTATTAAACATATATTATATTCTAAATTAGTTTTTTTAGATTTAAACTTATATTTAAGCATGTCACCATTACCATAGCAAGTAAATATGTGTACAAATAAATCAAATCAATTCAAACAAATCAATTTAGTATATTCTTATCTCATCTTTTTATATATTTGTTTGTTGTAATTCTATACTTTATTGATATTTATCTTCTAATATACTAAAACATGGTACTTTTGCTACAACAATTCCAATCATATATATATATATTTTAATATACTCAATTATTCACAAATATTAATAAATTTTGGCTATTGCAATGGATTTGAGCTTTAATATTCTTAAATAAGCTTATTCAATTCTTTACAATTTAAAGATGAATTTAATCTTTTATTTTATTTTTATTTTTTCTAAAATCTTTTTATTATTATTAAGTATATATTTTTTTGAAATAATCTTTGAACATACTATTGCAAATGATTATACATCTGCTTCAAAAGGACATATTATCATTGTTTAAAATTTATTCTTTAATACCTAAAGAGCCATATAACCTATAGTACCATAAACTTCATAATTTTTTGTTGCTTTTAGATTGCTTCCAACTTCAATCTTAGAAATTTTAAAATAAATTATTTTCACAATTATATATTGAATAGTTTTTTTTTAATAATTTTAATCAAAATATTATCAAGATTCAAATCACAATATGCAATGTATATGTTATGCAAGTAATACATCTCTTTTGTAATTTAATACATGATATCAATGTGAAAAATATCAAATACTCATCCATATCCTTCTAATATCTTGTTTAAATCTGAATCCATTAATTCCATTTCCAAATACAAATATTCTTTATTATCTATTATTGTAGAAGATTTGACACTTCTATTTGTATTACCTTTGATTGTAAAATAATACTTTATCAAATTAGGATGGCTTAGTTCTATTAGAATGGTCTTTTCTATGTCAAAAAATTCTTTATATGCAATAGATATTCTTTTAGCTACATACACATATCCTAACCACTCTACTTTGAAAACTTCTTTGTTAATGGGTCCAATGATTTTAAGATTTTTTGAGTAATCTTAAATTCTAGATCACAACAACACTTCAATTCCAAAAGTAATTCTCTGAAAGTCTCTTTGTTTTTCAATTGGATCGTAATTGCTACTAACCAAATTGGTTTTCACAACTCTTTACTAGTGAATAAGCTTTGTCTAATATAAGAAAAAATTCTATTAATTCAAGCTCACAGTTCAATCTACCATTGCTATGAGCTATCAAATTATCACAAATCTCCATAACATATTTAATATTATTATATAAATTTGTATATTTATTTCTATTCAATATGTCTTCTTTCTTCAATAAAATCTTCAATGTTCTAATATAGATTTGGCATTCTTTTCAAATATTTCTACCAAAACTTTCTATGTTTGATATTATGCTAATATCTTGCAAAATCTTATTAAATTGTTTCAAGTTGAATAGATACATTTAATTCCAAATACATAAAAAAAAATTTCTACTAAAATATATTTCTTCATTAAGTCCAAAGTATATGCCATAGTAATTCTTACAAATATTTTAATTACACCTTATCTACATGTACAATTGTACATCAATTTTTCTTTATTTTTTAAAGTAATTCTTTCATAATTTTCTATTTAGATTGCTATAATATTTTTATTCAATATATAGGATACACTTTTCTATCTTACACATTAAATATATAATATTAACAATCTTAATAAAATCTATTTTAAAATAATTATAATAACACTTAATTCTAATAAATTATAATAAATCTTACTTATAAGATTAATAACTTATTTAAGATAATTAAATCATCTTAACAATCTATGCACACAATTAAATATATATATATATATATATATATATATATATTTTTGTTGAATTCAATACTTATTTCACACTCCAACTTATTTGGATACAAGACCTCTACCTTAATGACCTCCCTTTAGTATAGCAACAGCTCTAATCACCTTAATATTCTAATCTCAACAAAGCTTAATGGAATCAAGTTTAAGAGACTATAGCAATATAAATATTTATGACAATTTAATGGTTGAGCTTTGAGAACTACTTCTTTGGGGTTGGATAATCTAAATTGCCTAAGGTAGTGGACCGCTTGTCACTTGAGTCATTTTCAAAAATTTGTCCTATATCTAATTTTGATGATCATACACTTGTCAAAAAGCTATCATCATATGGCTCATATTATTAAGAAATTCTAATCTACAAGTTACTAATCTAAGAGACTAATTGAAGATAATCCAAGGCCATTGCTCAATCTTTGCTTGCCACCTCCTCAATCTTATAACCTATTCATCTCTTTTAGTGTTGCATCAAAAAAAAAAAAAAAAAAAAAAAAAAAATGCTATCCACTCTCTTTTTCATGCTAGATCTGCTATATCTTTGCTAACTCACAAAAAAATCTTATGCCAAATGAGTTCCATTGTATTGTTGCTATGGATATTGATATCCCCGCTATAGATATTGTCATCCTATTGTAGATATTGACACTCCTATTATCGATGTCAACACTCCCGTAATAGATGTTGATATCCATATAACTGATGCTAATATCCTTGCCATGGATGTTAATACCCCCATTGATTAGTTATATTATCTCTCCTAAAAAAATAATATCCCCTTACAAACCTCATCTAGTATTCTTCTAAATAGTGAATATCCTCTCACAAATCTTATTACTATGTTTAGTTAATTTTATAAAGATATATTCTTTATATTACATGAGAGGTCTTTTTTCTTATTAATTTAGTTCTAGAACTCATTGTTCTGTAAAGGCGCTTCTTTGGTTATAGTCATCTGCACTATTAGTAATGTCTTTCAAAGGTATCATCTAATTCTACCATATATGAGGTGACAAATTAACTTTATTAGATTGTCATTGATTTATATCTCCAAAAAAAGATGCCATTTTTAAATTTGCATAAACATGATATCTTTTCATAGAACAACTTCAAAAAATATTGTACAAAATTTCTATAAAAAAAAATATCAATTACATGCATTACAAAACCCCAACATATAATATGGACTAACCAATTTTTTTTTGCTATCAAAGTTTTCATTTGGATTTATATCAAAAAATCACTAGATCTTATACAAGGCTTTACAAGCAAGTAAATTCTTAATGATTTTTGTGTTACTGCAATATTAATGATACATCTACAATTGAAAACTATTAGTGAGAAGCATACTTGCAGCTCTAACATGGCTTAAGAACGGAAGTAAATTCAAAGGTATCTAAATCCAAGGACGTCAAAACAACAACTCTACAATTTAGCACAACAATATTGCTAATATTGTCATCTAAATAATAGCAAAATTCTATCATTCTCACAACATGACTATTCGAAACTTACTGCGAAGAGTCTCACAATATTTTCTACGAAGTAAAGAACTGCTCCGGCTAAAAACACTCACAAGAACATGTTAGCAATTGCGACTACAAGTCACAGAGTGGTAGAACTTGTCATCTTCTTTTGTTGTTTTATACTTTGAGCTCTGAAACCAAACAACCTTTGACTTCAGTTAAGAGAATTCCAATCTTATTTGGTTTCTTTGACAATTGGTTTCTACACCAAAAGAAACCAAAAATATTTTCATCATTTCAGCAGCATATCTAAAATTGCTACAAAATGCACCCTAAAGACGAGGGAATTGCTAGTAGCTAGGCATATTTCATTTCATAAGATGCAAAAATTCTTTCAATCTCAAAAAATCATCCAGAAAGATCCGTTCAACTCAAATAAGCAGGATCATTCAATAAACTGAGATCAGCAACGTTGTACTTCGAAATTCACAGGGAATTTAAACATTCTGTACATCACCAGAGGCATTTCCATGTAGTGAAATCAAAGCATAAATATCATCATTTCTTCCAGACGATTACATGACATGAGAAAAATGGCTGCAAGCTCTTTTAGAAGAAGCACAAATCACCAGCAACTTGCAATTTGGGCATTCCTAGGAGTCTCACCAGAAGATTTCCCATCCTCAACGTTAGTGTCCTCGATCTTATTCTGTTTCTTCTCCTTGGTCTCCTCAACAGGCACTTCAACATCATCCTTGCAGGAATTGGTTGAGATGAGATGCGGTTTACGATTCTTGTATTGCAACGGGGTAACCCAACTTTATTTGTTTTGAAATATTTAGACAAATATCTGCGAGAGAGACAAATTCTGAATATAGATGCTGATTAGACAGCATATAATCCCTTCACAGATGGCCGCTGGCTCAGGACACCAAAATACCGCAACGACAATCAAATAGTTATTATGTGGCTGCTTTAGAATTGTTGGATGCCTAAATTGTGTTCCAGGGCATCCGACTTCAAACGGATCCAAATCTTAGTTCCACGCCCTGGAGGTTCATTCTCTGTATTTTCGGTAACTGCAAAAGTTGCCATCAGCTTTAGACTCCCAGATACGCTTGACAGTATTTAGAACAATATTTAGGACAAACAAGGGACAAGATACGTCAAACAAATGAACAGAGAAACGAGCACAAGAACTAATCCAACAAAACGAAGTAAAACAACGTAAAGGACGTTTGTGAATTTAGCGCTGAGTTGACAAGATCGACAAAGTCATTATGAAAGTAACTCACAGCACGTCATCATTGTAACTTGCTTATAACTTCGACGTGATGAGCAACCCACTACACAGAACATAACTTTACTCCAAATTGACCGTCTTGTCGCTGAGACAGAAAGCGAAGCTTGTCCAATGCCTACATTAAAAGGCGTTACAATGATTAATCAAATCTTTGTCTAAGGATTCAACTGCCTTACTGAGACGCAAAACTTAATACTAGTATCAATTCCACTTAAAAGACATGTCAAAATTATTTACCCGCAAAGACATCGAGGTCTTTGGAGAGTCAAAAGAAGGATGTGCAGAGAATTTATATCTGAAGCGTCTGAAATCAGTTCACGAAGGAAGATGTCTTTGTTGCCATAAAAAATAAAAGCTTAATGATGCCCATCAGCCGTGAGAGCTTAGCTTGAACCTAGATCTTCTTAGCACCGATTTCGTGGACATCATGAACGCACTTTTCCTGTAGGCACAGGCAGAACGTGTTGAGCAATAATTTGGTATGCCACGGATTGCATACTTCAGATCATGATACAAACTGCAACTGAAACACAGAGTGCTTCACACTGATCAAAACCTCACTTGAATGCAAAGTCCAAGTCAACGACCTCCATATTGCACATCGTTACTACATCAAACGCAGTAGTGGAACCATAAGGCAC
Organism: Physcomitrellopsis africana; assembly: GCA_036785485.1. Taxonomy (NCBI): domain Eukaryota; kingdom Viridiplantae; phylum Streptophyta; class Bryopsida; order Funariales; family Funariaceae; genus Physcomitrellopsis; species Physcomitrellopsis africana. The sequence goes on along the minus strand of JAWRVF010000387.1, from coordinate 8,327 downwards.
CGCCCCTAGGTTCTTCAACTTAAGATGGTTAGTACCATGGTCCAACTTTTGTTTCCTCCGGAGAATATGCCTTTCCTGAATGATCTTTAACATAAAATATTGGAGAATCTTAAAGCAATTTGATTTATTATTATGTTTTTTGAAGTGCCAAATAAACAAAAAGTAAGAAAATATTTATCTTACAAAAAAATCCATGATTTTTATTTGTTTGTAGCAACCAAATATATAAATAAAAGTGGTGAATAAAAATAGTTGTAAAAACACTTGAATTTATAAACAATATATTTATTCGAATAATGTTTGTGATGATAAGAAAATACGCATCATATTTTGAATACCAAGTTTTCTTTAAAATAAAATTTCATCTATTCTATTTTAATTATTCTTATTTATTTATTATTCACAATTATTTTAAAATTAAAAAAAACATCATTAATCCAAAAATATTATATACTAGATCAAGTTTCTTAAAATTCTAAAAAAATAAAATTTATATCATTAATAACTAAAAAAACTTTAGAAGCATAAACTTTAGAAGCATAAGCATCCATTTTCAATTCAAGCATAAATTCAAATAATTTGATAGAATATATTTCAAACTTGTTACTTGACAATATCATATTACATATAGTTATATTTGGAACTACATTAGATATCTTGCTGTAAAAAAAATAAATTCTATGGTACCACAATTATTTATTGGATAGTCAAATTATATTTAAATTTTTCATACTATTGCCTTTTTTAGTTATTTAAAAAATTACAAAATCTGAAACAAATCCAACTTATAACTTGATAGATATTATAATAAAGTCTTTATTAATGTTACTCAAGTTTTTATTCTAAGTTTGATGATAATTTTTAGCAATTAGAATTTTTAATCTAATAGTTAATCTTTGTTTAAACTTATTATATAACTTAGTTGTGATAACTTCTATCACCACTTTATGTTCTATCATCATCCAATTTATAGACTTTTAAGTATCTTAAGAATCCTAATTGACTTTAAATTATTAACTTTTAATACTTTCTTATATATATGGTCTAATATCTTTCAATTGTACTATTAAAATAATATAAAATATAATAGTAATTCCACATCTATATACAGTTATATAATTATAAAATTTTTTCTATAGATTAATTACATAATATTAAAAATAAATCTCAATTTTATATTATATTACTACTATCTTCAAATTATTATTGTAAACAAAATTTTAACTTTGATTGTTTATTTGAAGGTCTTTTCTAAATCATTATCTTGCAAGTTTTACACACTTAGGATCTACTTAAAGCTAACTTCATAACTTTACCTTCCAATTTCTAAATTAACTACTTATTCTAACCATGTTTATAATTAATTATCTGTCAAGTATTAATTCTATTATTTTTATGATTAATTTTATAAAATCCTAATTCTAATTTTGTTTTAGATATAATCATATTTTTTTTTATCTACTTTCTTTCATCTTGACTAATTTATAGTCATATCAAAGTAATGAAAGTCTTTTTAGTAAAAAATTTAATTGAAAACATATACATATTGGCTCAATCTGATTTATAAGCTGTTAATATATGAATTTTTTTTATAAAACTTATATATAATTTTTCTTTACATATCTTAGATATTCTTCAACTTTTTTAATAAGTAGTTTTTTTTATAATATAATAATGTAAAACACACACATAGAAGTAATAGGTTTCTCTATTTAAATTAGGTAGTATTCCAATCTAGGTAGTAGTAATTGCCAATTTTATATTTCTATCCAAATGGCATATTATCCAATTGTAACATGATATTTAATAACAAAAAGATGAGCTAAAACTTCCATAGAATTTTCAAGAATTTTTTGTAAACCAAATAAATAATTATAAATCACTTGTAGATGCAAAAATATAAGTTATTACTTGCCAATAGATTAGAATTGAAATGTACAAGAATACTATCTTGTTTTATAATCAACCTTCAAAAATTGGTGTTATTTAAACACATGTAAGTTCTAACTAATAACAATGTACCACAATCTTAAAAAAATAGATGGTAGTTGCTCCAAGTAATAAAAAAGATTGCAAAAAATGGCTTTCAACTAAACTTTTTAAATTAGATACATATTGTTATGCACTCCAAATTAACAAAAAAGCCATTTAAATCAAAATTAGATAAAAAAATAAAGCTATTTTTATTATTATTATAATATTTTTATTTATTATTTATAATAATAATTATTTTTATTAAAAAAAGATACATATAATATTAATTAATATAGAAGATAAAAAATAAGAATATTTATGTTATAATTTTTTTATTTAATTAAATATAAAAATATATCATATTATATAAAATAATTTATATAATTTATATTTATAACCTATTTAAAGGTGTATAATAAAACTACTATAGTGCACTCTAGTATTTCAATAAATTATTATTTTTTTTAAATACCTAATAATTTTTAATTTATTTTTTTCTTATTTTACTATTTTAAAAATATGCATGACTAATAATAATACTTTTGTGTTATCTTCTACCTACTTTTTAATATCATGCATCTACAGTTAATGTTGTTAAATTAAAAAAGTTATCTTATTTTGGTCCTCAATTGCTTAAAAGAGATGCCATTTGTAAAGAAATGATATGGTCTAATTCAAAACTTTAAGTATTTTTAGGTAAAAATAAAGGATAGTTTTTAGCAAAATTTACCTAAGAAAATCTTGAATTGATACACACGAAGGACCAATTGTGAATTAGGGTCAAAATCAAACTCCAAATCATAAAACCGAGCACCTACGGCATATTATCAAAGACATGAATTATAAAGGAACAAAATATCAATACACTCTTGTGTCACTCAAAAGAATAGAAAATCAATCAAAAATAGAATAATATTAAAATTAGAATAGCTATTGCCAAAGATAAGAAGATTAGAGACTCTTGAAATAAGACTAAGAACAAAATAGACATTGATAAGAGTGAAGAAGGCTTCACTCTTGTTTCTATAAATACTATCTACGTAAGAGCTACATGGCGATGTTTCATAGGACCTCCAACACGTTGTATTAAAACATATTTATGTAGTGAAAATATAATTAAGAATGATTTTTTAATTAATATTCAATTATCTTGGTTTAGTAGAAATTTAAGATATTTAAAAAAGATTGTATGAAAACCTCTTAGATTATTATTTTATTTTAATAGCTAGTAGATAAGAGTTAATTATTAATTTTTCCTTCTAGGTTGTAGAATTTTTTTTATTGTTTCTAAAAAGCCATAAATTGACAAAAACAAGGTAGAAGAGATAAATAATTTATATGGTTGACACTAGGGTTAAGTTGAAAGTAGGATTGGGCTTAAAAATCCATAGGATAAATTAGATTGATATCTAAGGATCGACCATTTATGAGATAGGGTCAAAATCAGACCTCTAGCCACTAAAATGGCCACCAAGAGTAAAGTATTGTGTCACTTGGAGATTGGTGACTAGAATTTGAAAGCTAGCTTTAAGCTCATTTCAAAGGCATAAGACTTGTATTTGTAGATTTTGGGATGACTTTGCAATCATTGTTCAAAAGTAAGGTTTATATTGGTGATTTGGATTTTATGCAATAAAATTAGGACTAACACTCTTAGCTAGTGTGTGCAGTTGGTGTAACATCTATAATTAAAAATTTGGTAATATATGGTTGATTAGATGTGCTAAGAGCATATAAAATTTTGTAATAATCTAATGATGTAGTTGGAAGATATTTGATCTTAGCTAGAAATTAGCAATTTGGGATTGTTTAGAATTTTTGTAATATCTAAAGATCTATAAGTTGAAATAAGATGAAATTTGGCATAATATTAGAAGATTTAAAGATCAAGTTATACACTAATTTTGAACTGAAGTTCACAATTGGAGAAGGAGAAATTACTATTGGAACATCTGCATCAATTTTCAAATTGACTACCAAGTGATATTAGTATAATTTTTGAATATTTTTTCACAGTTTGTAAGTTGGGTTGGATTGAAATTTCTTGAGGATATAAAAGACTTATAGTGGCATTTATTGAGATAAATAAGTAATAGTAAAAGTAGAGTATATTATCTTGTAGAAGATATTACCTTAGGTAAGTTGCTAATGGTCAAAGCATTGACTCTTGGCATATAGAAAGAGCATCCTATGGATATAGGATGCGGTCAAAGATCAAGAGTCAAAGTCAAGAGGATAAAAGATCTACTAAGGAATATCCAAAGAATAGATAAGAGTCATTAGTGCATGGCATAGGATACCCTCGAGGTAAACAAGATGCCAACGGATCCCAAGGGGCATCTTAGTCAAAGTGTAAGAGTCATTAGTGCATGGCATAGGATACCCTCGAGGTACGCAAGATGCCAATGGATCCTAAGGGACATGTAAGTCAAAGTCAAAGAGTGGAAGTTGACCATTAGGGCAGCAACCACCACCTATAAGTATCGGGTGTTTGGAAGAGAGAGTCATCTCATTCCACACTTCCCTTTGTGTGCAACCTTGCTGATTTGTACTCATACTTACTTGTGTTATGCTTATTGTGTTTCTTCAATAGGTTATGGGCCCACACACACTTTGTTGTGCTATTCAAGTAAATTCAAGGCATTCTCTTGTTGTTGCTCTTGTGTGGAATAGATCTTATGGTAGTTGCTGATGTTAGAGTTTGTATGATCTTAACTTCTTATTTGGCATGAGGAGGTGCTGATATTAACATCATACATATCTAACATCTCTTTGTGGATTCTCAACTCCTTGAATAATGAGTTGGAGAGCATATTGAAAGACCTTGATAGTGTCTTTGTTGAGTTGTTGAAGTTAGTTGGACTAACATTCATTTTTCATAAGATTGTGATTTGAGAGAAAGATTGAAGTTGCTTGTAAGGTTGATGAGAGTGCTCATACTGATTAGAAACTTCAAAAGTTGAGTTGAGAGTGTTTTGAGTGAAAAACCACTCTTTTGTTCACAAGAGGGCATTCTGAGATTTTGCTTGTGCAAAATTGTTTTGGTGTTTATTAACACATAAAGACTCCTTTTCTTGATATTTTTTGATACACTACTCCTTAGACATGGCTTCTAGTGAGGGTGAAGGTTTGAGAGTGATTGAGAAGTTTAGAGGCAACAATTTCTACCATTGGAAGGTCAAAATGGAGCTTTTGTTGGCGTCTTTGGACCTTTAGGACATTGTTGATGAAAGTGAAGACCCTCCAAGCATGGATGCTGATATCAAGGAGCACAAGGACTTCAAAAGACGTGAAAAGAAGGCTTTTGGCATGATTGCCACCAATTTGGATGAAACCAACTTTTCTCACATCATCTCTTGCAAAGGACCAGCGGAAGCATGGAAGACTCTTTGCAACATTTATGAGAGCAAGAACTTGTCCAACATCCTCTTCACAAGGAGGAAATTCTTCACTTGCAAGATGGAAGAAGGTGAAGACCTCATGGCTCATGTCAATAAGGTAAAGGCTCTTGCAAACCAACTAGCAATTGTTGACAAGCCTTTAGAAGATGGTGATATTGTCATGACCTTGCTCATGAGCCTTCCCGAGTCCTACAACTACTTTATTGTAGCATTGGAGTCCATAAGGATCAAGGAACTCACCATGGACTATGTGACGGCAAGACTTGCACATGAAGTGACCAAAAAGAAGGAAAAGGAGCATCATAGTGAAGATTCGGCACTCTTCTCAAGACAAGGCAAAGGTAGCTATTCCTACCAACGTGATAATGTAAGAAGCAATGTAAAAACTTGCTTCATTTGTGAAAAACCAGGTCACTTTGCATGAAATTGCTACAAGGCCAAGAAAGGAGAGAGAGAAAATGCAAACAATGCTCGTGATGAAGTTGGAGGAGATGATTATGCATTCATGGCAAGTGAAATCACTTCCATGGCTGCCATGTCCAAGTGGATTGTTGATTCGGGTGCTACCAAGCACATGACTCCATACAAGTGTTCATTTGACACTTATGAAGCAATTTCAGCAACAAAGGTTTGGTTAGGAGACAATGGCATGGTACAAGCTATTGGAATTGGCTCCATTGTGGTGGAGATTGTTGTGAAGAACCAAACCAAGAGGATCAGATTGAAAGAGGTCCTACATGTGCCAAAGATGAAGAAGAACCTTCTTTCGATGAGCAAACTTGTTTCAAGTGGTTGTAAGGTGCAATTTGATATGAATGGATGCTTTGTAAAGACAATGGGTGGTGATGATGTTTTAAAGGGCTTTAGAGATGGCAACCTCTATTTCATCAATTGTAAAAAGGTCAATGGAGTTGGAGTGGCAGCATTTGCTGATTTTCCACAAGATCAAGATAAGTTTGGCATTTGGCATCGATGCCTTGGTCATTTGAATGCCAAAAGTATGAAGGAGCTCCAATCCATAGTAAGTGGTTTAGATCTTGGGCAATGCTACAACAATGCTACCACACTTGCTTGTGAAGGTTGTATTCAAGGCAAGCAACAAAGGGCTTCATTTCCAAGTGGAGTGGCAACACGTGCAACTAAGTTGTTGGAGATTGTGCATTCGGATGTTTGTGGACCTATGAGAACGCCATCAATAGGAAGAGCAAGGTACTTTGTCACATTCATTGATGATTATTCAAGGAAGGTGTGGATCTTCATCCTTAAAACCAAGAGTGAGTGTTTGTCAAGGTTTAAGGAGTTTAAAGCACTTGTGGAGAAACAATGTGAGTGCAAGATCAAGGTGTTGCGCACGGACAATAGAGGTGAATACATGTCAAAGCATTTTGATGAGTATTTGAAGATTCAAGGTATTGCAAGACAAACCTCCACTCCTTACACTCCACAACAAAATAGAGTTGCTGAAAGAGCAAATTGCACCATTGTGGAGATGGCAAGGAGTATGCTTCATGCTCAAAATCTTGGATATGAATTTTGGGCGGAAGCTGTGGTGAATGCAGTATACACAAGGAATAGGTGCCCTACAAGTGCACTCACAACAATGACTCCACAAGAAGCTTGGAGTGGGAAGAAACCTTGTGTTTCACATATGAGGACTTTTGGATGTGTTGCTTATGCAAAGGTACCAGATTGTATGAGGTCCAAACTTGATGCAAAAGGTACAAGATGTGTGTTTCTTGGATATTGTGAAGGTACCAAGGCATATAGGCTAATGTGCTTGGATTCCAAGAAGATTATCAAAAATCGAGATGTTGAGTTTTTAGAGCATAAGAGTGCTTGTGAGCACTTGGAAATGTGTCCAAGTGAGAGTAATAGTGGATTTGTGGACACATCTTCAAATTCAGCAAAGAAAGAAGAAGATGAAGCCATTGAGGATGGTGATGAAGGTGAAGAGCCAAAGAAGGTGGAGAAGAAGGTCCCTAGTATAGTTAAGACCAACAATGAAGGAAATGAAGATGTTGAAGATGATGATGATGATGAGGGGTACCAACCTTTGAATGAGAAGAAACAAGGCTTAAGACAAAAGGGAGTTGGAAGAGTACATGGAGGGGAATCTTCTTCAAATGAAAGGAGATATCCTATGAGAGAAAGAAGACCACTTGGTGAATGGTGGAAGAACCACATCTTTTCTCAAGTAAGTGAAGAACATGCTAATGTTGCACTCCTTGCTGATCCATTGACTTTATGTGATGCAAAGAAGTCCACGGATGCTATGAAGTGGGAGAAGGCCATGGAAGAAGAGTACAAATCACTCATGGACAATGGAACATGGGAATTGATTCAACTTCCATCAAATCGGGCTTCAATTGGTTGTAAGTGGGTGTTTAGAACCAAGAGGGATGCAATGGGTAATGTTGTGAGATATAAAGCAAGATTAGTTGCTAAAGGATACTCACAAGTTGCTGGTGTTGATTTCAATGAGACATATGCTCCCGTGGCCAAATTCACCACTATTAGAACCATTGTGGCAATTGGGGCAGCAATGGACTTGGAGATGCATCAAATGGATGTGAAGACGGCTTTCTTGAATGGAGAATTGAAAGAAGACATCTACATGGATCAACCTCAAGGATTTGTTGAAGAAGGCAAGCAACATCTTGTTTGAAAGTTGAACAAATCATTGTATGGGTTGAAACAATCACCAAGAGCATGGTACCAACGGATTGACACATTCTTTGTCAATAATGGATTTGTGAGGAGTGAAGCTGATCATTCCATGTATGTGATGCAATCAAAAGAGTTCTTATTGATTGTAATCCTCTATATTGATGATTTGATCATCTTAACCAATACCTTAAAGATGATGGATTGGTTAAAGGCTAAATTAGAAAAGGAGTATGAGATGAGTTATTTGGGAGAGCTTCACTATTGTTTAGGAGTGGAATTTGTAAG